>JAPMOQ010040784.1:0-15215 GCA_026543055.1 Argiope trifasciata | reverse complement strand
GCGATTTTTTGTTATATACCTGAATTATACGGAAATAAATATAAAGAAAAATTATAAAAACACCTTTCTGTAAAAATAGTATATAGAAGTAGAATTGTATAATTTTAGTTATTTTCTATATTTTATATTATAATTTATAATTCACTAGCTAATACACACGACTATGTTCGTGTGGAAATTTTGATGTATATGTACAAAAATCTATCAAATAATGGCAAATAAAAAAATAAACCTAATCTAAAAAGGATACATTTAATAAGTATATACGAAAAATATATAACATAAATACCATTTAATAAATAAAACGCACAACTAACGTAAAAGCTATTTACATTGTATATCCAAAATAAAACAAAATAGCAAATCAAGTTCGTATTTCTTTAAAATCAGGTCAAATCCATTTTATTTATTGATCGAGATGGAGATAGCTTCAACAGTATTATACACATTATTTTTAAACTTTTAATTTAAATGAAAACACATTTGTCATCACGCGCAAACACAGTTGAGGTCACGACAATCACGCGCAGGGCGACTTTACAGGCGTCTGCATCCGAAACCGGGATGTGTCAATCTTAACGCTCATTGGTTAATTAGCAATACGATTTGGGCGGTTGTTTATGGACGCGAGACAAATGTTTATTTAAATACTGGTTTTTTTTAATCGCGTTACATAATTTGCACGTGTTTCCCTTTTCACGTTAGTAAGATCGAAAACAAAATCAGAAATTGTCAGTGGCCACCCTTTTTTTAAGTCTTTAAGAATTACTTGCCAACCTTCTATGGTTGCCGATCTTCAAAAGACGTCAGATCAGCAGTTAATCAGCGTTAGGCATGGATTTCCCTCCCATTTTCTGAAACAGGAGCTGCTCTTCGTGAGCTTTCAACTCCAGCTGGCGTAACGAACATCATTTTCCTACGCCAGTTGCGGTAATGCAATGCAGATTAGAAATTTTTTATTTCCTTTAATTTGTTTTCTTTTAGTTTAAAAGTACATCAGAATGGATCCGAAAGATCGATTCATTAACAACATTTGATTTTAAATACATCAAACACTAAGAAAATACACAGAATTGTTTGAAATAATCGGTCGATATTCTTCTAAACCTAGTCTTAACTCTGTTGGGGGAAAAATCTGGAACCTTGCTTATCTTTGGCGGGATTTGGTCTCAGCTATTGGGCGCGAAACTTAGTTTTTAATGAATAAAAAATGAACCACTCCATGAACCGGAATAAAAAGTATCCTATGCTCTATTCCTGACTGTAATCTTAGTGCTAATTTTCATCCATGTTCTGCCGTTTTGGCGTGATGTAGTAATAAACAACCATCCAAACATCCAAACTTTCACATTTATATATTAGTTTAAATCATTGTTAATATCATAGTAAGATTAAATATATTTCTTTGGAAACCAGTTATTAGGTAGAGTCATTGATATAAAATAATCCAGTTAATTGAATAGCTAATAATTAGATTCTCAGCATACGGAAACCGTATATTGTCATCAAAGATATGCGGATATTTAAAATTTGAAAATTCCAGTACATCTGAAAAAGAAAGAAAAATTTATTTCAAAGTTAAAAGTTAACTTTTAAAATAAATCAAAAATGAAAATATATCCTAGGAAGGAAGGAATATATAGAGATATCAAGGTATTTATATTTATAATTAAAAAGAAACAAAATATGCACGTAAACACTTTATAAAATATAAATATAAACAAATTACTGTATGAAACGAATATCATTCTAATTATGCATTTTCAGCTAAAAAAAGATTTTACCTTAACCTCTTAACTATACTTATTAACTTTTTATCCTATTTTTTATTTATTATTCATACGTCTATTTTGTGAATTTTTTTAATTTATCGTTTTACAATCTGATACAGACATAATTCCAAAAACATATTTTTAGAACTCTGTTAAGTATGTAACGTGAAAAATTATCCAAATCTCGATATCGATTTATTTATAATTACGATACAGTATACTAAAAGATAAATAATTATCATTCATGAATGAAAAACTGTATAAAATAACGATTATCTATTTCTACTCGGATTTGAAAATCAAAAGGTTTGAGCATCTAATCAGCGACTCTGTAGTTAGATGATGATTTATACTTGATTCATCTGTCTATATATTGATTTTAAAAATTTGCTCTACTGTCACTCAGTTCCCCAAAAAATGCACTTAATTTGCGGCATTTCAATAATTAAAACAAGGAAAAGTATTATTTTAGTCACTTTACTTTTCAATATTAACCTCCAGAGGGGCACCTCGTAATTGGGAATGAGATACTTCCAGCATGGTGGTTGGATCCCGCCATCCCGGTGGGTACAATAAGGATGGGGAATCTGGTTCCTCCCACGGATGACGGGGCGTACTTCCTGAGAGGAGGGCTGTACCACGGCCGGTGATGGCCCGTAGGACTCAACCACAGTTCCCGCCTGTGTTGCAGTAGCGGCTGTCCGGTCATTCAATATTTATTTCCGAGTGCCTTCGGGCGGAACAGAAAGTCAGTAATATGGCATACTTTTCAATATTTAATAGGAAATAATTGAATTTAAATATATTTTAAGTGCATCATTATTTCAAATGTATTTTGGCGCATAAAAATATATATATAAACATTTTGATATCGCTAAAATCAAATAAAAATTTCATCGAATAAAACACCGATATTACTGAAATATTACAGAAAAATCAAAATTGTACAATGGTGTCAGTATGTGTCTTATTATCACAAAGTAATACTCTATGGCGCTACCAGCGCATCTATGAGCTGTGCTTACTGAGAATAGCTTTAAAAAATTCGAAAGACCTTTTAAAGTTAGCTGAAAGTTCAAGATGAAATAAGCAGGCGTTTTCTTGCATCCATGACGTTTATTCTTCAGAATTCACTCTCTAAAAACTCAAATTTAAATCACAGCATTTTTAAAAACAAATCAATCTTTAGGTTACAGTTATTATGTTACAGTCATTATGTTACAGTTAACAAAACCAACATTCAATAAAAGACATGTAGACACGACAGTATGGCTTTTAAGCAACGATATACTTCTAAGTTATTGAGGAAAAAGTTTTGTTTCATTTCTAGTTAAGCGGCTAATTAAAATTTTTGATAAGATCTTTGTTTATAAGCTCCTTTAACCCGAGAAATACTTGCGCATTAAGTGTGATTGTTCTTGGCCTTGTAGAGCTTTTCGAAGGATTTTTGTCACACGACGTAATTTATCACCATGTCACCCGATGTAAAGTGATGCCACCCATGTCACATGAATTAATTTTTCGATATTATTACAGCTTATGATGGTTATAATGTTAAAAGATATTCATGGAAAATATTTGAGGCCTTTTGAGTGCATAAGAACAACCACAATTAATAAAAAGCATTCTCATGAGGAAGTATTTGAGGAAGTTAAACTCCAACCATAATAAACTGGCTACTCCGACCAGCCGGAAAGCACATGAGAAAACCGGAATGACAAGGCCGTAGCAAAAGCAATATTGGCGGCAACTGTGTTTGAGTGCCAACGGCCCTCACCGGCCACGGTTTAACCCTTCCCGAAGGAAGCACATTCCGTGACATATGGGAGGAGCCAGACCTCCACACCTTTTTGTGTGCTCACCAAGGTGGCGAGAACCAACTGTTTTGAACGGGATTTTCTCATCCTCAATTACGAGGTACCTCACACGTGGGGCGTATGAGGAAGTTAAAGAAGGGAGTCTTGGTTTATTAAAAAAATATTTATAAGAGATAACACAAGGGCCGCTGTGGCCTGGTGGTAAAGTCTCTGCTTCGGAACCGGAGGGTTTCAGGTTCGAGACTCGATTCCACCGAAGAACTGTCGTGTAAGGGGGTGTCTTGCACGTTAATCCATCAGGCCAAACGTCCTCTCGCTGGTGTGGTTTGGTGTGGAGAGGGAGGTGCTAGCTCAGGTGTCTTCCTCGTCATCTGATGGTAGTTTAAAATTACGAGGTCCGTCCCAAAGTAGCTCTAGTGTTGCTTTACAACGGGACGTTAGAATAACTAAACTAAACTAAACTAAATAAGAAATAACATCATTTCTATTCAAAACAACTATTCCAAAATGTATGCAATCATTCTCGGAGTACCGTGCATTGCTGAAACAGAAGAATAAAAAAAGAGGGGGGTGGGGAGTAAAACTGTCCGGCTAACCAGTTCCCCGGAAGGGAATGAAAAATGAGATGTCTTCATTTCTTTTTAGAAACGGAATAAATCGGAGAAGAGGCCGCCCCTTCTTCTTTCGCCGGAAACATTTCGCCAAAAA
The DNA here is from genome assembly GCA_026543055.1 of Argiope trifasciata. Taxonomy (NCBI): domain Eukaryota; kingdom Metazoa; phylum Arthropoda; class Arachnida; order Araneae; family Araneidae; genus Argiope; species Argiope trifasciata. The sequence continues at coordinate 10,918 of JAPMOQ010040784.1, read as the reverse complement.
CTTGCGTATCCGAGACTAGCAAATATTACTGCTTCCTTTTCAGCAGCAGAACTCTTCTTTTCGCCATTTCTTTCTTTCTTTTTTTACCCCGTGCACTGCTTTCTTTGAAATACTTCAGAATAATGTTAGAAGGTTTGGGGACAAGTGGCGTGATTGAAAGAAGGTTTAAAAAGAGAAGAAATATATCTTTTATGTAAAATTTTAAACTCGCTGGGATGGTTGATAGCCTTATTAATTTGATAAGTTTTAAAGACGGCATATTATTTGTTAATTGTTAAATGCATAATGCGAAAACAATTGAAACTGTTTACCATGAAAGGACGACAAACATACAATTTACAAATCTGAAGTAGTACTTTCTAGGTTATAGTTTTCCAATCAGAAAAATTCTTCAAAATTCTAATCAGATTAATTAAATATAAATCTAATTTAATATCCTAAATAGCATCCTAGTATAGGATTGCACCGCTTTACATTCAAGTGGTTAAGGCACCGGTGATAATAATTTGACTTGTATGTATTATTTTTAATTTAATATATTTTACTTTAACATTTCCACTGGGGGGGCACCTCAAACTAAGGATGAGATGCTTCCGGAAGGGTGATTGGATATCACCAACCCGGTGGGTACAATAATATTTTGTGGCATTGACCCTCCCATCGATGACGGGACGTACTCGCTACGGGGAGGGTTGTACCGTAGCCAGTGATGGCCCTTAGGACTCAACCACAGTTCCCGTCAGTATTGTTTTAGTGACTGTCCGGTCATTCAGTATTTATTACCGAGAATTTTCTGATATAACCACCCTGGTGAGTACTTTTCGTTTCAGTATCCTGAGAGGAACACTTTCCGACGATTCTATCTTCCTGAGGAATGAGACGCGGACAAGTGAACAAATTTCCGGAATTATTTGTCCTTGATTCCCGCCCTTTTAGATACTTTTTCGTTCAATTTTTTTTCCATGCGCATGCGAGCATTTTTGCGTTTTTGACATTATTATTTTATTTTTATTTAGTCTTTGAGCAATTCGAGTTTGTTTTATTGTTAAATTTAAACATCTTTTCATTTCATCTTTCCTCTTACCCCTATTTTGACAAATGAAACTCACCCTAACGTATGCGCAAAAGCACTGAGGGTTTTAAAATCCATTGTCAAACAATAACTTTTCTTCTTGTGTACAGCCGACCCCTCGCTACCATTGAACAAAATTAAATTCGGCACTGCTGAAAATTGTATTGAATATTTTATTACATTATTGAAATGAATAACTATAGTATTTAATGCTTTTTAAATACAACGCTTTTTTTTGGTATTGTAGGAAAATTGTCACTGCGAAAGATTGTATTGAGTATTATGATATATTAAATTATTGAAATAACAAATGATTATGTTATTAAATATAAATAATTATAGTACTTAATATAATTATATTATTTAATGTTATTGAATTATAAAGTTTTTTAAAGAACTTGTCTTAGATACCATCCGAAATTCTCAACTGCATATTGAGTATTATTGTATAGTATATTATTAAGTTATTAAAATAACTTAAATAATTATATTATTAAGCATAGATCATTATATTGTTGATACTATTAAAATATATACGAAATTAACGTTTTTTATTCGATTTGTCTATGATATGATTGGAAATTCACCACTGAAAAGCTTGTATTGAGTGTTATTGCATATTATATTATTATGTTATTAAAATAAATGATTATATTTTTGAAAATAAATAATTATATTATTAAAATATATAACGTTTCCTTATGGACTTTCCTTAAGTACCATTGAAAATTCGCCACTGCATAAAATTGTATTGAGTATTATATTAATGAAGTAAATGATTATATTATTAAATACAAGTTATCATATTATTGAATATCATTGAGATATCTAGGAAAATAACTTTATTAATCGACTTCCCTGCGGTAGCATCAGAAATTCGCCACATCAAAAATCTGTGTCGATTTTTATTGCCTACTATATTATTGAATACTTCTTCATATTGAATACCTACTACTTCAATAATTACATTATGGAATCTAAATAATCATACGATTGATATTATTAAAACATATAAGAAAATAACATTTTTTAATCTACTTGTCTAAGGCACCATCGGGAATTCGTCACTGCATGTTGAGTATTATTGAATATTATATTATTGAAATAACTTAAATAATTATATTGTTTATATTATTAAAATATATAAGAAATTAACCTTTTTATTCGATTTGACAAAATATCATAGGAAATTCGTCACTGCAAAAGCTTGTATTGTTATTACGTATTATATTATTATGTAACTGAAATAACTTAAATAATTATATTATTGAATGTAAATAATTATTTTATTGATATTATTGAAATATATATACGAAAGTAATGTTTTATAATATACTTGTCTATCGGTACCATCGGAAATTCATCACTGAGGAAGATTGTATAGAGTATTATTGTTATTATAAAACAGTATATTGTATTGTAATACATTGTGAACGACAAAAGTAAAACTGTAACGAGAGAATCCCTTAATCAAATTCTAAATAACCAAGAGATTTTTTGAAATGTATCAGAATCAGATAAGAAGATCGTCTTACACCACTGTTCTTGTTGCTGAACCTGCAGACGGAAGCTCAGTGATGATATGGAAATTCGCTTTCGGTTCGGACTTCTTCGTTCCATCCTTTAGTCATCTTTTCGGAGAGAGGGATCGATGCAACATCCCGCAGAACATGTGTCTTAAGACGAAAAAAGTAAAGATAGAGTGAATGAAAAAAGAAGACTCTGTAATAAAAAGTAGAACTTGGAATTCAAGAATGCGAACTGAAGAAAAATTCGAAATGGAAAAATATCTTTCAACGTTGTGCTGGCAGAAACTATTCGGTGAAATACTTTCTACTGTGGAGGAGTCACGCAACTAAACCGAGAAATTTAAATTTATTTTGAATTCATCCTTTAACTTTTAAGAAGAATTATTTTAGTGAATGAACGATCTAAAGAATGTAAATAAAATGTTACATTCTTACTGAAGAAGTAGAAAATTCAAATTAAATAAATAAATGAAAGAATGACTTTAATTACTGCTTAAAATACACAAAATACTTCTTTTTTTTCCAACGATACTCACAGAAACACTATTCATATTGTTTTGAAAACAGACGGGAAAGACATACTAATTACTTTCCCCCGTTTGTGTGTGTGTGTGTAGAATTTTTAAAAAATGTGACGTCATAAATAAAAGATCCTCGTTATATAATATGTTCTTATTGACAAAAATATCTTATCTATGCTATGAATCATCTAGCACATCATATTATACAAATGCAAGAGAAATTCAATGTGAGAAATGCTTTCACTAGATTTTTTTAAATACGATTCTTAAAATATCTTTTTCAAAAAAAATTTTGACATATTTTTTCTGAATCATGCCTTTATCCTGCTAAAGTCGGTTTTGGTTATTAAGTAAATTTATTAAAATTATTTAATTTATATTAAAGACAAGTCTTGTTGCTTTGTGTATGTATTTACAGAAGTATTTGATAGCAGTTTTTCTACATTAAATTTAACTTCATTGCAATATTAAAGTTGTATTACAATGCTGGATTTTAAAGTAATTTATATTGAATTATATACTGATATTTGCAAGGCAATATACAGCAAATTTCAACTTTGTATTTCCCATACATAGATAGCAGCCCGATATGAGTAATAATATATTACTCTTGATTTGATTTATTTGAATAATTCATTCTGTCATCAGTTTGTCATCAAATCGATTTATTCGCATATGTCGAGTTCATACTGAAACAGTAGATTAAATAACATTAACTCTTCGTGTTTTTGGACTTCTATTCAAATTGTATTCGAAGTACATGTTTCATAACTAAAATCCAGTCACATAATTTCCCTATTGTAGCCTTAGTAATTTCTTACCTTCTTAAGAACTAAATTTAAATCTGGTTCCAAACTCCTTCCAAAATCGCTCACTGAGCAAACAAAAGAAATATTATTCTCCACTTCAACCCCAAATCCAAAAAAATGGGAAAAAAGTGCGAAGGTATCCTTCCTTATCTCATTTTTCAACAACAAAAGCACACCGTCGAGAATAAATCTGTTCTAAATGGCATTCAACGTTGTATTTACATATAAACGATCTTATGAGAGAAGAAACTAAAAGTAAAGTAGGAAAAAAATGATATAGCCAAGAGTTAAGCTATCGATTTCGTTCCGGTCTTAAATCCCGCTTAGTTTTCTCATTAAAAAAGAGAATAAATTATCCGTTGAGAGGAGCAAAAAAAAAACTTATGATTAATGAAACATTTTTTATCTTTTTCTGTAAGCCGAAACATATTACGGATGCCCGATTCTGCGAAGCAATCAGTACCTGCAATTTGGGGTAGCTTAATTAAACGTGACGTCACTAATTAGTTGAAAAAACTGGAACATTTTTTGTTGTTAATTTTAAGTATAGAACTTTCTGTCTAAAAGAAAATAAGTTTATATAATCCGATTTGACACTCACTTTTTAATTATTATTTTTTAATGTGTTTTGGAAGTTTCGAAAAAGTTTGTCCATTTAATCTGGTGTTAAAATTTCATATGATATAAAAGCAGATGGTTTTAAATTTTATGCAAATAGAGTTATAAAGGCTTGAATTCATTCAGTCTGGTATAATTCTGCGCTGATGTTAAACAGTCTTTTTTCAATTCCTACAATTAATTCACACTCTATATATATATTTATTCAGTCATTTATATATCTTGTCGAAATTAACAATCGTTAATAAAATACTTTTTATTCATCCATTCGAGTTCAAGTACATTTTTAAAAAACTTGTACGGGATGACAATCAATGTTCATGCAGTTTTTTTAAATATTAACTCATTAATTAAATTAAATTAAATCAACAGGCAGCATCGCAATCAGTAAAAGGTAAGTATTTCAGTATTTTTCACTTGAAGGTGAAAAGTGCGAGTTCAATTCTTGCGAAACTATTCCGCAGGATATAAATTTAGGAATAAATACCGTCAGTGGCGAAGCTTGTATATCACTAGAAAAAAATTCTTTTGCTACTTAATATAGTTCTGCCATATGTATATGCATGTTTATACTAATTTTAATTATTTAATAAAAAGTAACTAAAATGTAATTTTTCTTTGTTGATATAAATAGGAATTGACTATGAACGCAATCTACAAGTTATCTCTTAGTTGGCAGTAACCAACTAAGAGATAACTTGTAGATTGCGTTCATTTCTAGGACCAAACTTAGTATGTTATTAGATGACACTTTCTCTACTACAGTTAAAAGATAGCAAAGAAGGGGTCATCTAATTAGATAGATTGTCCTGATATCAGGCGAGGGTAGTGGCAGTGAACGTGTTAAAAAATTATATTACTTGTTTTGTAAAATATCATTAACAGTGTTTTAAATATGCCTTTCAACTGGATCAACTATTTGGTCATCAAATAGATTGATCACTATATTTGGTTCAACTGATATGTTTTATTAGCATTTATACTTAATTTTCAAAATAATTAATGTGTCTTATTTGGATTGGCTTTTGTCTATTTATCTCATAATATTTTGTTAGGATTTTATTCAGTTTTGCATGTTTAGATTTAGATTAAAAATTTTTAAGTAATTTGTTTGCTAAATTAGTATTTTTATGTTTAAAGTTATTGTTTTATATTTACTAATTCATGAATTCAAGAAACCTCTTCTTGTGATTATCAGGTCACGAAAGGGGTCAATATTTAGATGAAAATCAGACCCTTCACAAAAAATTCCCTAATTTGAATCTCTGCTCAATGGTTGCCCTTTATAAAGTCTTCAATATTATGTATTTAAAGATGGTATGACAATATAGTAATACATTACTCTTAAAGTTTTTGTATTCAGAAAATAATTTCTTTATAAGTTGGTTTCATTAAAAAAATTAATTTTAAATTTATAGTTTGTATCTAAATAGATCTATATTTTTAAATATTTGTACAATTATTTCTAAATGCCAGAACGCAATGCCAGAATCCATTGATAATTTGTACTTTAATTTTTGATAATTTACAATACCATTAAAAGCTTTGTTGTCTTTCATTAACATTTTTATATTATCCATTATATGTTATGCCGTCACTAGAAAGCAAGTTTTATCAAATTATAAGTAAAAGTAAAGTTAAGTTACTTTAAGTAAAAGTTTCTAAAATTCTTTTCAGCATTGAATAAGAATTAATTATGCGAACTTGTCTTCTTGTATGGTTATATAATTCAGCATATCTGATAGAAGTTATTTGTAGAACCAGCCTATTATTTGTCATACATACATTGCTTTTCAACACTGACTTATCACCTGTTGTCTTTTTCGCGCCTAACTGTAAAGCTGTGCTTCAGTCCAAGATTTCATAGGAAAGTATGTTTATCTTGACATGCTTTATCATCCTTAGAAGTTGGTCATTAGAGCAGATTTATATTTTTAGTTGGAAATATTGATCTATCGTTTCTAACTAAATAATTGCATTTCGATTAAACGTTTCGTAGCAAAAATCGTTTATCTTGACATGCATTATTATAATTAGAAGTTTTCCATTGGAGTTCTAACCACGTTGCACATCATGCCATATAGTTTTATAAATATTCTAAAAACAAATAACACATTTTACCTAAAAAAAATTTTTGACCAGAAAACAGAAAAGGGCTAATTATAATCATACATTCAAAGGAAATAAACCACCATGCTCTGACAGCATCTCTTTTGCAAATGTTTCTTCTGTCATCTGCATTTTTCTGTTTCTGGTCTACAAAAACGAAGAGATTCCGTAATTCCTTTATAATTCGAAAACCTCTCAAATCTTCTAGAAATCAATTTTGTGAGTAATATAATTAAATGTTTGAAACGAAGGTTGTTTAATTCCATTCTTTCAATAATTCTAAAATTTTAGAAAAGAAGCAATTCATCCTTCACCTTTGTTGCTATCAAAATGCTAACAAATTCGGATAAAACAGAGGAATGTATCCTCCAAATTGTGATATTATGTGATGTGAGAACATGATGTTGTTATGGTTTGAAGTTTTCGAAACCTCAAAATGCACGGGCAAATAATTGACTCTTTATCGCTTTTGAAGCATCAATTTTTCGCTTTTAGGTTTATTAGAAAATGATGATGTTGTCACCTTTAGCGAGTTATGGCCGAAAAAGTTTCAACTGCGCAAATGCTCACCATGTACCCGATTCTTTCATCTGGCCAATAAAGAGCAGGGTTTTAAGAGGTCATCGCCCAAAGAAGCACAGAAAAGAAGATGGTCATGAACACGAAGCAGCGAGAGGCAAATGGAAATTATGTATATCTTTACAAACCAATTTAAATTGTATCCTCCCTCCTTGCCCCCTCCCAAATTATGGCCTTGGGATAAATTTTAGAGCTCGAACGATTTTCAGATGAAAAAAAAAACATATTTTCTAAATGCTGGTGATTGAGAAATATGAGAAAATGTTTTCCAGTCAAATTGATAAGACATAACTTTAAAAAAAGTATTATTTTCAAATGAGAATTTAAAATTTACGATAGCAGGTTTCAATTTTTTAAAAATATTGTTGCTAAGTGCAAAAATGAAACAATAAATTAAGAAATTATAATGTAATGATTTACTCTTGTCACTCTAGACTTTGTTAATAAAATCATGTAAATATATAAAAAAAAATTCATCCATCTGAACTTCTTAATGCTTCAATTTTTCAATATCAAAACAAAAAACAATTTTATTTTAGTCATCTTTCCCATACTCGAGTAAACGAACCGTTTGCCCATCTCATGTCTTTCCAAGCTATTTAAAGAAAAGAAAACTTTAGTTTGTCTCGAAGGAACGGGATCAAAAAACATGCTTCCATATTTTACCTCTACTTGGAAATAAAATAAATATACATTACAGGAAAGTAGGACATCCAGATTAAACTGCTTTCCAAATTTTCAGCGTACGATGGAACTTTTTCAGTTTTTGTTCCTTTAAATTTTTATTTGTTTGAAGTTCCAAACTAAAATAGAAAATAAAATACTCCCTTCGAAGAATTTTCTCACTAGAAAAAGTAGATAGTTTCTTTTTATTTTATTTTATTTGCCATTTTTATTTTTTTGAAATATTCTTTCAGCTTTTTCTTCATCTCATGCTCAGACATTTTCTCCCATCCAACATTAAGAATACTTAAACGAAACGCTGAAATGATTGAAATATTCTCTTATAAATTGCAATGCATTTTGATACCTTACATTTCTTTTATTAGAAAAAATATGTTTTGGATTTTATTTGAATGGCTTTTCCCATAAGCCTGTGACCACAATAATTAACAAATACAGAGAGATAATAAATAAGTAAAATTTACAATATGGTCTTTACCAAGATCGTACATCAGTATCATGTACAAAAATAACCGTGAGAAGAGGTGTTTTTCAAACATGTTAACTCATATTTTTCTTCTTCATGCGTAAACAATTCTCCAAAAACTAGCAGGAATTGTCTCCCCAAAAGTTTTTGCATACTTTCTAAGAAAATTCTCGTGCCAGAGAACACCTAGAATGGCATTTATGGACTATAGTAATGAAAAATCAATTTTTGGCATGAATTTAGCATTTTGAATGAATCTATTAATACAGGCGAGTTTTCTTACTATCAATCCTTAGCATGAGGTTAATAATATCCGAGTATCTACTTTTCTTCTTAGACACGTTTCCCCCAACAACTGGAAAAACAGCCGACACAGTATTTATAATGAGAAAATTCCACATCAGAATTGATATGTGTATGTCATCGGATTCTCGATTGACGCGTTTGCGTGCTTCCAAAAGTACATACCGACAAACGGTTAACCCTTTGCTGGATTCGGCTCAAAATTAGCCAGGCCTCTACATTATAGATGTTAAATTAGTGTATAGAATCTTATCTATTTTGCTCTCTTGTAGTTGTCGAATAAACTAATTACAAAATGGTTGCCTGTTTACTGTTTTGTAGTTATCGCCCTAAATTATAATCGAATAGACAGAATGAAACTTCCTTTGAACATATTTTAGTCAGAATTTTATGGAAATATCCAAAAATCTGTAAAGATCTTGTACCAAATTTCAACTGTCTAGTTCAAAATGTTTTTGAGTTATTTATGTTACAGACAGACATTTTCCAGAAATGTGTTTTGGGGGAAGTCTTGGTTTTTTTGGGAATGCGAAAAATCGTAAAAATGTGGAGCTCGAATTAACTATATCTTCGAGACAGAAAAAAAAGAAAGAAAATTGAATTTTTCCCATGCATATCTTTTGCATATTTTATTGAAAATATGACTTAATTATTAGTTACAGAGTTTATTACATTTATGTTATCATGAAGAAAATGAAAAGCAACAGTGATATTAAAAATATTAAAGAGAAAACACAATTTTAGATGTTTTCAGAATATATTTAGAGAAATCTGTTTTTAAATAGATGATTGTGTTAATCCCTTTGTTAAATTGAACTTTTGTAAAATATATGAAAATAAGCAATTGTGTAACTGTCTAATTTAGGATTTCGTAAATTAAATTTACTTAGAATTAATAATTTTTAAACGAATACTTCATAAATTCTAAATTACAGATTATTATATGTTAAATTACGCTTTTTAAACATAAATTTGGAAGTAAAAAAAGAAATAAAGAAAGAAATAGTTTGCAATCACTTAGAAAAATGCTTGTTATTTACTCTTCATTGGCTAATTATTGTCTTCTGTCATTTCTAATGATAAATAAGTATATATCCTATACGTTAGAACATCATTTCTAATTATAATACGTATGTGTATGTACCTTCATGTGACACAATTGAGTATCAAATGTTTCATCATAAAAACAATATACTTACAGATCCTACTTTCTATCCTACCCTTAAAATGTGTCCTTTTTTTACTGAAATATTCATATACAATTCTTAATTTCCCATAAAAGGGTAATAGGTGACTTAAAATGTATAAATTCATAGATTAAAAGTAATGAGGTTTTGAAGAGGTAGTCTTTTTTTCTGAAGTTGACTTTAATATCACATTAAAGTATTTTTCTCATTTTCTCTGTTTTTATATCGCAAAAAAAAATCTTTTTTTTCCCCATTTATTGAAGCATCCATCAAAATCGAAGATAAAAGTTATTCTTTCATCAGGCGTCTCCTTTTTTTTCACAAAATTATTTGTCGTCATCTGGCTGCGACATCGTATGAATCTGTCATTAATTGATTACATCATTGGCTACCTCTCCTCCCATCGATAATACTCACGTTGTGACGTCATTTTATTCATATCTTATGGCACTGCATTGAACTTAAGAAAGCCTGAGTGTGAAGAACTTTTACGGCAGTGAAATATTTAATATGTTCTTTTTTAAATACTTTCATGGAATTTATTAAAAATAAACGATAAAGAATTAAAGAATATTATAATTTTGTATTTAAAATAACTTAATGCATAAAAATGAAATCATATTTCACCCTCAACTGAACATTCTTTTAAGGATTTTAAAAAATAAGTGGTCAAAATGGAGAAATATGACCACAGTGAAAGGGAACGTGGGTTTTTTTAATAACTGCAGATCAAGACAAATTTACCTATCCCAAACAAATTTAAAGTTCGAAGTAGTTATTTGAAGCATCGAAAAAACGTTTCATAAAATCTTTGTTAAATTTACCTTAGCTGTTATACAATAGCTAATTTCTAAATTGTTGCAGCCTGATAGATAGATATACTTCCAATTGGAAAAGCACTCTAAATTTCATAAAGAATCATATCTTATATTGAGTCAGTCTATAAATATTTGCAAATGTTAAATTTTTATGCTATCCCTATCAATCATATTCAGTAAAATATTGTTACAAACCTGTAATTTTGTTTCTCAGCACTAATAG
>JAPMOQ010040772.1:0-26692 GCA_026543055.1 Argiope trifasciata | reverse complement strand
AAAAAATTAAATTATAACTCCATACTTTGAAATATCTTTTAAAGGACTTAATTTTGATTCAGTTTATATGAATACATTAATACATGTATATTAATAAATAGCTCATTCTCCTGGATTACTAACTATACTGGTTATTAAATTATTGTTAGGGTAATTTATTTAATATGTTAACTTATTTTTTTAATCTGAAATTAACAGAATAAATTTATTACAAAATATTACTCATGCAAATTTTAAAAATATATCTACTACGAAATAAAAATTAAGTGGAAATCCAGGTTCTACTTCAGTATCCAATGCTTCTTCGTCCAACTTTATTCTTTAATTTTGATATTAATGAAAACATGTGATTGAAATGAGTTATGGAACAATGACATTAATTTGAATTTCAACATAAAAATAATAAAGTTTTACTGATTCTGTATAAATGTTAAATACGAAAGAAATGTTAAAATTGGCAGACAAAAATTATGGATATGAAACAATAAACTGAGGCAATATGTTTGGAAAATATCAAAAAATTGGTTAACTTTTTTTTATTTCCTTGTTTACGAAGTGCGGTGAAAATAGATTAATCGTCAAAAAATTTTAACTCGAGTTTTTGACGAATCTACACGTTTTAGACTGTCCTGAGTTCGAAAAACACTTTTTATGAAAATGTCTGCCTGTACCAAAGGTAACTCAACGCTTAGAGTAGATTCATGAAATTTAGTATAAAGGTTTAAAACAAAATTTGTAAATTTCTATCATTTTGAACAATCCGTTTAAGTGAAATTTATAGGTACGGGTGTCCGAATATAAGCTAACACGATTACAATAAAACAAAGATAACTAAAATTTATAAAATTCGGTACAAAGATTTAACTTATTTTGTATGGACTTTCATTTTGTATTTGTATTCCTATCAAATTCTGAACTAAATCCAACAAGAATGTCATATTCTGTCGACCTGTACTGTCGGTAACATGCAAACACGATCACTCAAAAAACGCAGTAGCTTAAATATATCAAATTAGTGAAGTTAAGTGTGATAACATGTCAAATTTATATTGGAATTGTTTGAGAACGCGTCTGAAACCAAAATTCGATTCTTGGACAATTTTTATTACATATTTACCCGAAAATCCCTTATAAGTTCACACAATAGACAGTAAAAAAAGCCAACTTCACCCAAAATTTCATATTTTGTAAATACTGTACGCCAATGCTATCCAAAGCGTTCCCTGGGATAGCAGCTTTGTGATCAAAAGTATAGAATATGTGAGAAAGCTTTGGGATGATCATTCTCAAAGTAATTATGTTTTTATAAATAAATCTCATCAAGCCAAGACAATAACTGTCAATTTGTGATTTTACAGAGGTTTTCAGATTTACAGCAGCATTAGCAACAAGCGTTTCGAGCCAGCCAGTCTTTATTCTTATATATATAACATTTCTACACAGTCTTGAATATAATTTCCATCACAAAATGATGATTAACTCTTAACTAGGGACGGGCTGCGGTGGCCTGGTAGTAAGGTCTCGGCTTCGGAACTGGAGGGTTTCAGGTTCGAGACTCGATTCCACCGAAGAACCGTCGTGTGAGGGAGTCTATTGCACGTTAAATATGTCAGGCCAAACGTCCTCCCGCTGATGTGGTGTGGTGTGGAGAGGGGGGGTGCCAGTTCAGGTGCCGTCCTTGTCATCTGACCATGGTTCAAAATTACGAGGTGAGTCCCAAAATAGCCCTCGTGTTGCTTTAAAACGGAACGTTGATATAACTAAACTAAACTTAACAAGGGAAGTGTGGTTTATGAGACCACTAGTGATGGAGTTTTGGCCACCCGTATTATATTTTTGGCTCAACCGAATGGAGTGACGTTGTAGGCTCTTGTTTCATGACATTCTCTAGACATGATCGGTCTGAAAGACCTCTTCTCCTCTTTAGTGTCCCAATGCTGAATAAAGTTTAGAGGATGGTTCTAAAACTTGGTCCCCAAAATATCGTTCAATTTACAGTTCCTATAATGAAGCAGTGCGCCAGACACTTTTAAATGAAGCTGAAAGTGATTTTAGTGACAAGGATAATTGTACAGAAGAGTTTTTCGATGAAAGTGTAATTTAGGCTGATTCTGATATGTATGTTCAAATATAATTATTTCTTCTAGTGATAATGTATTTTGAAAATTTTATAAAATATATTGATATACCAAAAGAAATATATACATAATTTATCGGTTGATTTTTATACTAGTTCTTAAGTTGCATGTTTAAAATACCCTAAATAAAAGTGCTATAAAAATCACATAAACCAACAAAAAAAAGGAATTTTTTCCCTTCATATAATTATTGAATTTTGTATTGTTTTCTATATACCTTTATATATTGAAAAAATAGAGATTTAAAAAGTATAAATTAACATGATTTTTCAAAAATAACATGTAATTTGAGAAGAAAATGTGTGCTCCAACGCATTTACATTTTTCAAGAATAATATATTTTGAAAAACTTCTGAAACAAATCTATATATCAAGAAAAATATCTGCAAAATATATTGGCGATTTTTCATACTAATATATTCATTAGAAAAATTAATTTAAATGTAAATGAAATGGGATCTCGTAGACCACACCTCCCTAGTTAAAACTTAAAATTTCAGCTCCCCAGTTAAAGGTTACCTCAGTAACAATCTGACTTGTTTTCCTTGAATTTGACCAAAAGAATGCACTCTATTAAAAATCGTCCTTTCTATCATTCGTTCTAACCAAATTATCCTGTTTCGCAAAGTGGGTAATTTAAAGCCCCTGCAATGGTTTGAACAAAGGGGCCCAGTAAATTAAATAAATATGAAGACACTCAGAGTGTGTCAATTTCTGGCGGTATAAATTATGATCGGCGCCCAAATTGGGAGGATGCATGCCACTGAAGTTTAGTAGCATGACTGGCTAATGAATGAGAGAGGGGTTTATGGGATGATGCATACTTCTCATTTAAAGTTCGTTGATTTAAAATTTATTGTAAACATCATCCCGGTGTGTGTTTGGACGATAATATGAATTGTTTACTTAAACAGTCAAGGAACTGCTGTTCTTCATTGTATAAAGTTGCAATTGAGTTAAAAATTTAGTATTTGTTGAATGTATAACTATGTTAATTTATGCAAGCATTTTTATTTTTTCGTAAAAGTGGTTGAGAAAAGTTACAGTACCCATCAAAAAATATTCAAACTCGAGATTTGAACGAATCTCTAAGTGTGAGACATCCCCGAGTTCGAAAAACCCATTTTTGGAAATTATCCATCTTTCTCTCTGTGACACAGATAACTCAAGAATTCTTTGATCTAGATGGATGAAATTTGTTATACAGGATTATACCAAATTCGTAGATTTCTATTCAAATTTTGAGCAAAATCCGTTCTAGAAAAGTTCGTATATCCTGCTATACGAATATAAATTAAAACGAACAGAGCTAGATTGATAAAATTCAGTGCATAAATTAAAGTATCCGAGCATATTTAAAGCGCTATTTTATAAAAACAGGGTGTAGACACGCTTTAAACATATTTCTGAGATTAAGACAATTATAGATTAGCAATATAATGTCAATACTTGAAATAAACACGAACAGCGTTTTGAAAATTGGTATTTAATAGCGTAAATTTATGCAAATTCTTAAAAAACTTCAAATTGGGCTATACCAACTACTATTACTTTTATGCGAACAAAACATACCTTATACCAAAATAAATTACGTACTTCTTCATAAGGAATGAACAACAAGCGTATGGTTATGATACCAAAGAAAAAATATTAGATACAGTTGATGATTTATGATGATTTTTTTAGTAAATTTATTGAATTTAGTTATTGAAACAATAGGTTGTAATTTTTTAAAAAAATTATCTAATTATAAATTTTTTTAGTTCATTCCTAGAAATAAGTATAAAGACAAAGTATGCCAAATTTCAAAGAAATACGATATTTATATTTCGAGTTATTTGATTTAAAATGAGCAATAAAATAAGTGAAAATCAGTTTTGAGAAAAAGGCATTTAAATTATATATGTTCGCGTTTTAATAATAAATTTTGCGTATACATGCGTGAAATTCAGTAACTTCATTTGATTCTAAGTGTTATTATAAACTAATCTTTAAAATAATAGTTATTAACGTATCTTATCTTAGTGAAAAACACATTCTTCACATAGAGTTCGATTGTTTTGGAAATATTTGTTGTATAAAAGAGCAAATTTAATAAATCGACAAGTTTTGCTTGATTGCCTTTACAAGACTTTGTCAGATGAGATCAGACGATCAGCAATATCAGACATACCACTCTATTAATACTCTATAAGCTGGTTGATAAATTCGGATACTCAATCGATGGCACATCTCCCACCCGAATTTCAGACTTATTTTTTAGATGACTACATCTCTAAATGAACAAGATCTTACAATGGATAATAACAAGTAATGAATGAAAAAAAAAAGATGAAAATTTCGATATAGAAAAACAAATGAAATGAAAAATATGAAATATTTTTTCACTTGCTTTTGATGACATTTGGCACACGCGTTATCAAGTCAAGAAATTCATTTGATTAAATTTAAAATTTTATTTAAGTTTAAAAATTAAATATAACCCATAAATTAGAAAGATTTTGTTATTTATCAATGAGAAAATTTGTGTTCCTTTCCACAAGGATCAATTGTTGGAAATGGAAAGCTTAAAGTCCAAATTGAAACATGAATACATTTTCTGATGCAAATGTGATGACTGTTCAAAGTGGAGACCTTTAGCATCAATCAATTGCTGAGTACGAGCCATCACTGATTCCGTACATCGTACCAGCATGCCAAATGGAAGTTCTGTGCCCACCGCTTGAATCTCATTCACGAGTGTACCTACAAGGGTTGGAACTCTAATAGTAGCAACTATTTATTTACATGGAATACAAACGCGATTAATGTCCCCATGTTTTTCCGTCCTTCAATATAGCCACCAGTTTTATGTACAACCCGTTTCCAATGATGTGGAAGTTTTAGAACACTTGCAGTAGCGCCTGTTTTGTTGATAGTTCGAATATACCGGTCTACAGACGCAAGAATCTCTGAACGGTCTGCTGTGGAGGAACGCTATGCTTTAGAATGACTACCGCGGTCGTACAGCAGAATTAGCATAACATTCACATTGTTGGGATTCTGAAGAAATTTCGAATGTCTTGGTGACTCGTAATGTCACCATTTGTTTGATTGGCTTTCCAAATTTGACTCGTACGATCTGGTCCAAATATCATCCCGAGTAATCTGCTGCTCATACTGTTGTACAACCCTCTGCTGCTGCACATTAAATTTTTATCCAACTTCGTTGTTCTTGTTTTGAAAACATCCTGGCAACACTTATTTTAAGTCACAAGCAACTACAAGGATCGCGTCACTCCGCATGCGCGTGACGTAGGAAGGATGAGTCTTCTTTCTGGGAGGTAAAGTAGGTACATAGCAAGTGCGGGTTCTTTCATGACATTCTTTGGTTTGATTGCACGGCTTCTTTATAGCAATGTTGCCACTATTAAAGTTCCAACCCTCATATATTACGTGGTTCACGTTTGTACACCGACTAATTTATGCTACTCATAAATCCTAGTTCACGTCTCAACATCTCCTGAATCCATTAAAAAAACTCAAACCTTTGATCTGGATCGTCATCACTTAGCTTACGTCGCTGGATTTTTTCTTTTGGGATACAGTAAAAGGGTAGATGTACAAACGTAAACCACTTAATTTCTAGGCACAATTTGGAATGAGATTCAAGCGGTGGTGCAGAAATCTCATTGGACACGTTGGTACGATGTACGGAATCAGTGATAGCTCGTACTCAGCAATGTATTGATGCTGAATGCCGCCATTTTGTACAGTAATCACACTTGCATTTATGCAAGTGAATTTATGTTTGAATTTGGACATGAAGCTTTTCATTCACTAGAACTGAACTTTGTAGAAACAAACATAAGTTTTCAAAAAAATGTGTAAAATTTTTGACGCCCCTGGTATACAAGTTTAAAATTGAATTAAACCTTAAAAAATCTCCTTTTATTGATATTAATTTCATTTCCAAGCAATTTTTTAGTCTATTTTTAATCATTTTTTAAAATTAATTTGTACATAATCTATAGCAATACTTTTTCGTTATGAAGCTCTCAAAATAATGTTATTGTTCAATAAAACCATTCAGGTACTTGTTTTTACCGATGTTAATAATTACTTTTTTTGAATTCCAAAATAAAATCCTCACGTTCATTCAAATATATTCTGTAACACATATTTTAAAATTTACACACTTATTAATTAATAGTTAACTTATTAAATTAAATTCCTACTTTTCTATTTTATTTAATGATATTATTGAAATTTTAAACCATTGAATATCATATTAAAACTTCAACAACTAGGAAAGGCAACATTACTCTTGAGCAAGATGGTCACCAATGGCATTGAATGAAATTAAAGGAAAATAGAACTAAAATGTGAAGTTCTGGAGTTTAGTAAATGGTTATGACTTTATCAAATGGTTTTTATTTGATTACTTTTAAGAAAAAATATCGTATCACTACTATTCGAAGTAAAAGGTTTTATATTATTAAAGATTCATTTCATTACAGATGAAATTTTACTTTTTTGGGACTTTATATCAAAGTTTACTTTATACTGATCTAAACAATAAATAACATATAAATTAATTACGACATAAAAGTTCACCTGAAAAATACCTGGTTGGTAGAGCGTCAGTCTCGTAAGCGAAAGGTCGCGGGTTCTGTCCTCGTCTTGGCCAAAGACCGCCGTGTTGGCTAATGGCAGTTGGGGCACATTAAATATGTCGAGACTGCAAAGTCCTCGAAGTTCCCATAACAAAACGATACCTCTGGGGGTACTGAATCAGGGATGAGTCGGTCACTGATTTGGATCTAAATTCCGACCTGCTGATGGATGAATGAGTGTATGAATGAATTCGACCACCACCTAAAAAGGGTTGTGTCGTGTGTGTGAGCTCGAAGTCGGACTTCTGCCCTCTGGGTGCTCAGGGGTCTTTACCCCCAGAAGCTACTGCCCCCCCTTTCCGTGATAAACACGGACACGACAACAACAACACTTGAAAATTTAACTTTCATTCCGCTGGTTAAAATTATGAACGGAAGAATTGTAGCATTATTTTTAGATTTAAAATTATCCGATAATGAAGAATATTAGATATATATTAAAAAATAAAACACATTGATAAGGAAAGTTCTCACAGTGTAAATTTAATAAAGTTAATCGATAGTATTTTTAATGCAGTATCATAAAAATGAAAAATCACTACATTCAAAAATATTTTAAGACACTTTACAAAGATATCATATTAAATTCATAAAATTATTAACAAACCTGCACAAATTTTGTAACATTTAAAAAATTGTACACATTTCGAAAGTACTTATATTTTTATAAACGGACACGAAAACATTCCCTTAATGTTAGTAATTTTTTAGAAATATTTTTTCTTAATTTTTACAACAACAAATCATATAACGAAATAATGTATTCTGAAATTCAAGCGATTTTCATTATTTTTAACAAATATTTATTTTTATCCATCAAAGAGAGCTGTAGAAGAAAGATCCTGTTTAATATATGTGTAATTTATAATTAGATAAAAAAGTTAATTTTCATTATCGAAAAATGTAGATGGTCGAGATATTTAATGCTCTAAAGATATTATGGAAATTTCTGCATTAGAGAGGCAAATGTACATATTAATAAGTAAGACATTTAAACTGGCTTTGATGTCAGATAATCATACAGTATAAAATCATGGACATGAAGTTATATCTAAATGATTTATCGTAAATATCAAACTAGCTCTCACGCACGCACGCACACACACACACACACACACACACACACACACACACACACACACACACACACCAGAACCAGCTGGCCATCTGAGGCGATTAGTGGACAATAAAAGATATTTATTTTTTCTTTAAACTGATTTTCATTTATCAATGACATTTTCATGTAAAACTTCGTAAAGCAATTGGATCTTTTTATTTCTAGAAAGAGGAAATGAACACCATCTTTTTCTCTTTCGGCCGATTTCTTCCCACGCATTTTTCCAGGGTAGAAAATTATTCGAAAGGAATTGTATGGACACAAAGGAAAAAGGATGAAAGCAAAGGAAAACAAATCCATACATTTTTTTCTCTTTTATTTGTCAGCTGCAATTGAAAATAGACTTTCTGATCTTCTTTTGTTTTTGAAAAAATATGGTTTCCCTCATTGACTTTTCTTTGAGGTTGATGAGCCTTTCATTCAAAACGGCGTCTTTGATGTGTTTCTTGTCGATGGTTGAATCGCTACATCCATTTTTCTTTTCTTCTTATTCCGTATCTCATTTCGCTTGTTCTTCTAAATTCTTCACTAAGTGATGTGGATCTTTTAAATGATGTAATATGGAAGTTTCTGCAAATGCTTGTTAAGAGAAAAAGTTTTTTCAATTTTGAACGTAAACATCTAATTATATGAGAATAAAAAGCGTTTGAACTCGTTACATTGTCTTGTCCATTGTAAAAATTTTAAGCCACTGCGGTAAGCCTCAAAATGTTATTCAAAAAGTTTCGAATTAAATAAAACTCATCATCCGTTTACTTAAAATTATTTGATTAAGTTGAAGCTGCAATTAACCATCGATTTTGAAGCATTATAGTTTATTATGATCTCACATGTTTCTGTAATCTTTTTTCTTTATTGCTATCGTAATATACTAGAATTTTCTGTAGATTTTTTTTTATTTTAACTGGTACATAAAACTTCTGGAATTTCAATGTTTTATCAAGTGTTAAATTTTAAAAAATATTACAGATATCTTTTTCCCCATCTCATAATGGTAGATGGATTTCAACTCCCTAAACTTAGAAACAGTGCAGATTGTTCGCTGTTATTAAACCCTATTGTGTTGCTGGTTACAAGATAAAGAATATAAAATTAATTTTTTTTTTAATTTTAAGTACGAGCTTTATATTATTGACTGAGAGCATCTTGAACATCTTCAAAAATTTGACTTATGATGGAAAGTTATTTAATATTATAAAGCTGTTTCAATCATTTTGTATGTATGCATAGAAGATCAATATTTTAAAATAATTTTTCATCTTGATATTCCATTTCAACACATTTTTAATTCAAGAAACATATTTCTTTATTCTTATAAAGAGAAACTTAATTCTTTATTGCAGAGCGGTGTGACATAGATGCGTTTTTCTTCATTTAAACATAACCAACAGTGGCGATCATCTGGTTAGCTAAAATTGATGCTCGCTAAAATCTCCATTTAAATGTTTGGTGTATCTTGATCTGAATGGTTTGTTCAACAAATTAGAGTTAAGCTTCAAATTTTGATAGTTCTAAAACTCATACTGTTACAGAAACATTACATCTTCCCGTTCCTCATATTATACATTCCTCAAATTTTCAATTATCGCCCCAAAAATTTGAAATAGAAGTTGCTAAATTTCAATTAACACGAAGACCTTTTTTTTGCTGAAACCAAAATGTTCTTTAGAAATAAGACTATATAAAAGAGAAAAGTTCAGTACAGAAGTCTTTTATGCAATAGAATAATTTATAGAAAATATCAAAGAATTATGCCATCAAAAGTTACTTTGTTTTTTTTTAAATGTAGTATTTAGTTTTAGTTCCAGAAGGACTTAAATGATATAAGTAGTGACAACTTGCTTTATTTTGTTTCGTTCAACAAATGTACTTCTTAAAATTATGAAATTTTAGAAATTATAAATTTTATACAGTTCTACGTTTCTATGAAACATAGGACCGATGTTACTATGGTTTTCCAGTTTTAGAGGGTTTCCAAAAAAAAAAAAAAAAAAAAGCAGGCAGCATCTTTAACCCAAAAGAGATCGAGCGGGGCACACAGTCACCCCATTCTTATCCGAACACCTGTCGCTAGGTAAATATTTATCTGTAATCAATCACCCATTCAGTACCTTCCCATCTGACAGTCCCCTCGGTAGGTAGAGTGTTATTTTTACTTTTTTTTCTTTCTGAGCTTGAAGTAATAATTTCTTGGAATTCAAGTGGGAATGGGGTGACTCACTCTCCCCACGCGACTGTCATTGCTTCGAAATTTCCCATTCTAAGCAGCCTAATTTTGCGACCTGTAGTTGTTTCTTTGCATTTATATTGCTGTTGACGAAATGTCATTACACTGTTGATGAAATGTCATCATATTCAACAGCTCGAAAAACCAACAGGTGGCCAATGGTTACTTTCTATTGCGAGTGAAACGTCGCCGCCATAAATGCCCGAGTAGCTCTTATGGCAACAAAGACACCTCCCTTGGAATATGCAAAAAGGAGAAAATTTCTGAAGAAATTGTCATTATTACTTATTCAGTCACACATAAACATAAGGCGAGATATGAAAATGCTACCTAAAAGACTTCGTGAAAGTATGGATGCCACCACTTCTAATGGATCACAGGAGATCAAAACAAAAATGCTGAAACAAGACAAAGGACGATGTGATATATGTCCAAGATTTAAAGATAACAAAACTACAATTTCTTGCATAAAATGTGATAATTTTACATGTAAAATCATTCTTCGTATGTTTACCATAAGTGATGCAGAATTAACTCCTAAAGAAAAGATGTAATTTTTTAATGTAAAATTTTCTTAAATGTAAAAAACAGTTTTCTGAACTTAAGAAGTTTATTTTCTTAAAGAAATAATGCACTTATTATTATTTATAATTCACATGTGTTTATTCCTCTAATTTGCTTAAAATTTTAGATAAAATGGATTGGGGTGACTCAGTACCCCGCGCGAACTCTTTTGTCACTATTAGGTGCGCGCCTTCTGCCGGATTAAAATATTTATTTCTAATGGATGGACAGTTATATGAATACATATAATTCATGCAATTTTTTTTTTTCATTCAACAGGAGTTCCATGCCGGCATTCTTGGATTAAGGGTAGCGTGTTTTCACCTTGATCTGGGCGTCAAGAGCTCGAGTTCTGGTTCGGGCATGGTTATTCTTCACCTTTTGTTCTATCTGTTAGATGCGTGAACGAGCCTCTCACCCCGTAAAAAAGCATTGTGCAATCGAATGTGTGTGTCATTTTCATCTGAGATAAAAGTCAGACTTCTTCCTTCGGGTACTCAGGGGTCTTTACCATCAGAAACCACTGCATCCCTTTTCCATGATAACACGGACACATCATCAAAATCCCCAATATGAGTTCCATGATTCATCTGAGTTCCATTCAGAAACATCGAATAGAAATTTCACCTGATCCAGAAAAGTTGTAAGCATAAGATTTGATCCACAAGTTGATTAAGAGTTTCCAAATTCTTTTGTTTTTCTGCTTGTGGATTTCTATGATAATATTCGAAAGCAGTTCAGATTCGCTCAATGTTTTCAACCTCCGATTTTCGAAGACGACCAATGCTTTTCCCTTTCCATAATCAATCACTTTGTATCAAATGCAAATTTGTTTATGCCGACTCAACTTTTTGTTGAATTTATTAGGAAATGCAAGCCATAGTGCTACTCCATTTGCAACCAATTTTCTAAAACCTTTCTCCGAAAAAACATGCTTGAAGAATGACAAATAATTTGATGCAACGCTGAAACAGGTAAGAATTTGTTTTAATTTTTTGCCGCCAATTAATCCTTAATTCTTGAACTGGATCAAGAGACATTAATTTCCTCTGAATAGGGTCTTTTTTCTGTCTATCTTAAGAGACCCAGTCTCTTTGACCGTGATTAATGCAGCTTTGGTGGGATCGTCGCAACACTTTACATGAAGAGACTTCATGGTCTCATGACACATGTAGAAACCAGCACCAAGTTTAGAAAAAGAGGTCTACCAATTTCTTCAGGAAAAATCTCGTAGGGTAATTAAATTTTTAAATAAAATTAGAGATTTCTTCCAATCTCTTTGATGCCATTTCACACAACATTACTTCAGAAAATACCTTACCATGGAGTCTCCCTTTATATTTGCTTCTATCTTAATCTTTTTAAAATAATTATTTTGCTACTATCGATCAAATTATATTATTCAACTAACCACTTTTTTAATCTGCCGTATTACAATAATAAATGTAATAAGAATTGCCTTTTTAAAAAAATTCATAGTATTAGTTACATTTATTATTATTCCAGATATATCTCCTTTCCTTAGTACAAAGTAGAAAATTTTTGAATTTTTGTTCAATTAAACAGTAGTTTCTATGAATATTTATTTCTGTTATATTTTCTGTAACCATTCTGATTTTAATAAATTTCCCGTTCCATCTCCATCAAATCATTTAGTGGTCAAACAGATTAGAGATAGGGGGATAAGAGACAATATTTTGTTTTGTTTTATAATAATGGATTCCCACTTTACATACTGCAGCAAACAGACATTCTGACACATCACCATCCTTTCATTTAAAAAATAAACGTTTTTATCGGGACAATCTAAACTCAAAAAAAGAAACTTTAAACTTTCCTCTTTTTATTTGCATCGCATGAATCTCTGTCTGTTTACATTTATTAGAAATAACTACTTTATGTTTCTTTCTTTTTGAATATCCCTGCATATTACTTCATATGTAAATATCCATCTTCTCATTGTAACCATTTGTATCTTTCATCTGTATATATAAATATATTTTAGATTTAATGCTTAGATTTACAGTAAAATTTCTTGTAGAGAGCATTTGATAAAATAATATAATTTTATGTAAATGATCTGTTTACTGTAACTCTTGAAAAAACACCTACCATACTATAATCGAGTTTTGTAAAATCTCTATCCCCGTTAATATCTACAATATTATTTCCATCACATGGTGTCGTGACTGATATTATAAAAATTAAGCATAGAAACATGCATTAAAATCTTAAAATATAATTCCATTATTCATTTTCGAAGTTAGAAATTTTTGATGTTGAATAATTAACATGGATATACATTTTAAAAGAAAATTTCTGGAAGAAAAAGTTCAAACATACTTTATGCACAATTATTGAAATTTCTTCATAAAATATGATCTAACATTTTAAAGAAATTATTGATATTATTTCTTTCACTTTTCATTTCAATGTCAGTATTATATGATAAAGTATTTAAATTCCTTTAGAGAGAAATATGTTTCGTGGACAATTTCCTAAATTGGAAGAAATAGCATGATATGCACGTCGGAGAACATAAAAAGTTAAAATATTGAAAGAGGAAAAGAAATACTTTCAAGTTGTGCTTCTAATGAGAGATGTTTTTTGTTGCTTTATTCTAAACTAATATACATAATTAGCGAAATTAACATCATTTTAAAGAAACATCTTCTTCCGTCAATAATGTTTTAAAACTTGAAATGGAATTGTATAGTCAGTTTAAAATAAGAATGTTTTGTTCGAATTTTGAATTTTAATTTAAAAATTTTAAATTCTATTTACTTTCTATGTTCTCTCTCTCTCTCTCTCTCTCTATATATATATATATACACGAGGGTTTTTTTTTTTGAACCTCCGATCGTACATTATGAAGGCCAGGCATGTGGCAGTTGGTGAGTGTGCGCAGTAGGCAACTGCGCATCTCCCCCTCCACATGCTCTGTCACTGGCAATTCCAACAAGCCATTTCTTGTTCAGCTGCAGTCACGTAAACATGGCTGTCTCTATTAATTCTCCCGCCAAGTGTGAATAGCGAAGTGTTATTCGCTTTTTGCAGGCAGAAGGGAATAGTGCAGCGGAAATTCACCGAAGAATGAGTCGAGTGTATGGAGACAACATTATGAGTGATGGTGTTGTTCGTGAATGGTGTCGAAAGGCATGGTAAGGTATGACGTCTGGAATTGTTCTGATCCATGACAATGCTCGTCCTCACAGCAGTCGTGTAACAGAACGGCTCCTTGAGCAATTTCGATGGGCCATTTTAGAACACCCACCATATAGTCCCGACCTAGAGTCGAGTGACTTTCATCTTTTCTTTGAACTGAAGAAGTGGCTTGGGGGGCAGTGGTTCCAAACTGACGAGGAACTCAAAGAAGCTGTCACAACTCATTTCAAATAATTAGCGGCACCATTTTATGAAGAGGGTATTGCAAAGCTTGTTGATAGATATGACAAATGACTTAATCAAGGTGACTTTGTAGAGAAGTAACCTTTATTGTGCATTAATTTTGGTAATAAAATAGTTTTTTTGTACTCACCCGTCTTTTATTTATAGCCCATCAGAGGTTGAAAAAAATTGCCCTCGTATATATATATATATATATATATATATATATTGGAAAAAAATGTAAAACTCCACCACACCTTCTATGGAAATGCCATTCAGCATTGAAAAAGCAGGAACCGAAATATTCAGGAAAATGATAAAATATCAAATTATATAAGTATCCATCTTCGTCTATAGCTTTGAAATGATTAAAAATATCTTTTGTTTGGTCTACCACAACATCAGATACGAATACCAACTTTTATTAGGCGTATACCAAATGACGTATTTTTTAAAAAATGTTTTAGTTGATTGATATTTCGGCATACGAACAAAGCTAAGCAATAATACAAATTAATTATTAGATTGCAATAATAATTTTTTTAAAATACTGGATTCTATTGAAGATTAATGATGATATGTTATATTCCTAAATATTACGACTTCGTATTACCTAATATATTATATATATCAATGACAAGTTATCAAATATATTTTTGTAAACTAATCGTGATTTTATATGAATGGTATTCAGTTAATGCTCAATTAATCTTAGGCAACTTTAAACATATATTTTCAATCATGGAACAATAATCCTTTGTGGAACATACGACATCGCGATATTTACTGAACACTTTTAATCTTAAAGGATGCATTATTGCAAGAGAGTCTCTTTTATTAATTAACTAATCGTGTAATCTAACTTCAGCAGCAGGCATCTTTCCGAACTTTTGAATAAAATCATAATTCATGCAGCTAGAAATTGACATTCTCTCCTCAACTTGATTCTCATTTAATTTACTCGAAGCTCCGTTTTAAATAGTTGTTTACCAAAGTCACAGAAGCTCCAAATAACTCAATTTGTTTAAGAGAATAATTTGGCTGAAATTAGCTTGAAAAGAATAATTTGTCATATTGTTTTGCATTTTGTTTAGTTAAATTTATGCAATGTAAGGCACTTTTCTACTGTATTGATAGTAATATTGTAATGAAAATTATTGCGAATATGAGTGGAAAATTATTTGCATGAATAATGGATGTTCTAACTGAAAATCGTCGATCATTGTTAAACAGAATTATTGCATATGAGATAATTTAAATGCAATCAGACATAATTCTATGCATTTGCTTAGCATAGTTTAGAATTTCAGAAAGAGCCGCGGTAGCCTGGTTGGTAGAGCTTCAGTCTCGTAACCGAAAGGTCGCGGATTCTGTCCTCGTCTCAGCCAAAGACCACCGTGTTGGTTAATGGCAGTTGGGGCACGTTAAATAGGTCGTGACTGCAAAGTCCTCCAAGTTCCCATAGAAGATTATGCCTCTGGGGGAACTGAATCAGGGATGAGTCGGTCTCTGATTTGGATCTAAATTCTGACTTGCGGATGGATGAATGAGTGTATGAATGAGTTCGACCACCCCCTAAAAAGGGTTGTGTCGTGTGTGCTCGAGCAAAGTCGTATTTTCCCCTTAACGGTGCTCGTTAACAACGTAAGGCGCACACCTCTGCCTTAATTCGAAAGAGCTAGGCTGATTCGTGCTTGGTATGGCAAGTGGCATTAGAACCACCACTCACCAGAATTTCAGTAATATATTTTTTTAGAAATCAGTCTTTTGCATTCGAATGAAACTTTAACATGTTTATAAATATGCATTGTATTTCAATTTAATTACTATAAAATAACATTTTATTTTTGAGCCTGTTAAATTAAGGTTTTCTTAAATATAAAAATTGGGTTACAAAAAAACTGATTTCCAAAATAAATTTATAATTCTGATTGAATTTCGCTTCATTTTTTTATGAATATGTCATTTCACATATATTAATAAATTGCCACCTTTGGCAACCACTCGTTTTTTAGCTATTCCAGTCATTAAATTATTAATATGGGAATAATTTATTTAAAATTTTACCTTGCTATTTTATGAAATAACTAGCTATTACCAGCAAATTCGTTCGCGTGGAAATTTTGACATATATATGAGAAATACCGGTCTATTCAGCAGTCAAAAATCGCCTGCGAGCAAAACGACAATGCCTCCCACCCATCCCAGGTTGCCGTGGATGTCCTTAGACTGCGGTTTAGGGTCTTTAATACGTGCTTGTGCAGCATTGTATACTCGTCTCATACTATTAACTTGCACTGCCACAAAAGGAAACCCTGGTCACTGGTTTTGGTGAGGTTGCATGTTAAGATATCTTCGCTTGCAAGATTAAGCGGCAATTTGAAAACGAAATGTGCAATCCGGCCACCTTTTAAGCAAAATTGTAACAATACCAGAGAAAGCTACATCCCGAGCTATATTGCACTCCTTGCGGAGTTGGGCTAGCAGGAGATTTAGCACAAGCCTCTTATCCTCCCCTCCTGAGTATTGTCCTTATTGTCCAACCTTCATCAAGAAAGTATAGTTCCTCATTTTCACTATTTACTCAGTGCAGAGTCGTTTCGTAGACTTGACGCAGCTTGGGAAATAATCGTAGTGTAATTTCATCGACCTGCGCTTCTAAAATCGCGTTCTAGTTTAACTTCGTAGCTTTGCTTGACAATTCCCCTCTTCGCTGAACTGGAGGTAGGCCGAAATCAAAGACATTTTCCACATATGGAAATCATTTATCCACAATCTATATCAAAGATCTGTTAATGATTAGGTCACTGTGATTTCCATCCGGCCTATGCTCGATATCTTCTGATAAAGCGTCCTTATATTTAACCCACATCTGCTTCTTCTTGTATATAGCTAACCACCACTCCATCAGTATCGACAGGGCTTGTTGTGGTCGACTGCTGAATAAGTATTGTCCAACCTTATATTGACCGATAAGTCAAACTAACATTCCTTTTGGGGCAGTAAATAGTTTATCCCACAGCTTGGCGGGGTTTGATAGTCCGCAAGTCCTCACTAAACTTGCAAACAGATCTTCTAGCTACTTTCATAGTCAGAGATTTATTACTACTCTTCGAAAGATTAGATTTGCGTTTTCTGGACATTTCGAAAAAACCATTAAATAATGACAAATCAAAAAATAAAAACTAATCTAAAAACGGTACATTAAAAAATCTAAGCATATTTATGAAAAATATATAGCTAACTTAAATGCAGTTTGATTGAAGAAATACATAAATAACCTAAAAAAATATTTACAATGTATATCTGAAATAAAGTCCGTGTTTCTTTAAAATCAAACCAAGTCTATTTTATTTACCGATGGAGATAGAGGACATAATTTTTTAAAACTTTTATTAAGAATAAAAGCAGAGTTATCAACAATCACAACACACCACGCATGATTGAATTTTCAACGCGAATTGACGTAACGGAAATCCGTGACTTTTCTAAGAGAGTTGGGATCACACAATACAGATCATAAATTTTATTCCGTTATTCTGTTTTATTTTAATTTAAAAGTACTTCAGAATGAATCCGCATGATTGATTGATTTTAAAGGCATCAACACTAAGAAAATAGATAGAATCGTTTGGAATAATGGGTCAAAAATATGTTAAATCTATCCTCATTAGTACGGTAAATAAAGTCTTGCTCATCTTTAGCGTAATTTGGCCACAGATTTTTGGCGCCAAAGTCAGTTTTTAATGAATAAAAAATTAACCACTCAATTAACCTGAATAAAAAATAGCCTATGTCGTTTTCCACTCTGTTATCTACCACTGAGATAAATGTTATCCAAGTCTTTTCAGCAGTTTTAACATGATTGACTAACAAACATCCATCCAAACTTTTACATTTATAATAGTAGAATACATGACGGAAAGACTTGAATTTACCAAAAATTATTGCGCATGCAAATTAAGACAAAAGTATTTACTTCGGAATAAAAAAAAAAAAAATACGTGGAGATTTTCTTCAAATTCAATGCTCACTTATTTCTTTTCTATTTTCACATTTTAATTTTAATATTGAGGAGAAACTATAATTTGATCTTAGCCAAAAGGCCGAGAAGCTAAAACACAAAATGGATTGACATCGTTATGGATTTCTTCATCCTAATGAAAGAATTTATCGGATTTTTATCAAATTAAGAGCTTAAAACTTATTAAAATCAGTGAAAAACCATTGAAAATTAACCTCCGCTAACGTTCCGTTCTTTGAAGAAAAATATTGGACATATGAAGCAGAAAAAATAAACTTCTTATTAAGGAAATCATCACAGTGGAAATATAATAAAAAATAAACTATTGTATTTTTAATGTTGTATTATAAAAATAAACGATCATATACTATTAAAAATATTTTCAAAATTTTACATAAATAACATTAAATTTATAAAAATGTTTGAAACATTATATACATTTTGTAACATTGTATTTTGAAAGTACTGATTCTTTTTCTTAAATTTTCCTTTCCTCTCCCTTTTCTAAAAGCATTTCCTAAATGTTGGCAATTTTTGAGAAATAATTTTTTTCTAATTTGCAACAACACATTATACTAACGAAATTATATAATTTGAAATTCAAATGATTTTCATTATATTTACAAATATTTATTTTCTTACATTAGTAAAAAGCTGTAGAAGAAAGAATCTATTTAATACCTCTGTAGTTTAAAATGAAATAAAGAAAGTTAATTCTCAATATCGAAAAATTTAGAAGGTCGAGATATTTAGATGTTTAATACTTAAAAGATGTTATGGGAATTTCCATTAGAAAGATTCATGTTAATATTAAACAAGTAAGACAATAAAATTAGCATTGATGTCACACACTTTTGCAAAATGATAATCTAAATGATTTCTCGTATATAAAATCAAATACGCATATCCCGGAGAAACAGCTGGTCACGTTAGACGACTAGCATGTAATAGAAGAAATGGAAGATATTTATTTATTCTTTAAACTGCTTTTCATTGATCAATAAAGTTTTCAGGTAAAGTTTATAAAGCAATCGAATCTTTTTGTATTTCTAGAAAGGGAAAATAAACACCATCTTATTCTCTTTCGACTGATTTCTTTCCTAGCATTTTTCCCCTTTAGGAAATTATTCGATAGGAACTCTATAGACACAAAGAAAAAAATGAAAGGAAAAAAAATCCATACATTTTTTTTCCTATTTTATTTGTTCACTCCCATTGAAAAAATACTTTCTAGACCTGTTTTCTTTCTGTAAAACTATGGTTTCCTCAATGACTTTTCTGTGAGTCAGATGAACCTTTCATTTACAACAACATCTTAGATGTTTTTGTTGAAGATGGTCGGATGGCTACAACTATTTTGTTTCTTTTTCTTCAGTATGCCATTATGCTCTAAATTCTTCACTAAATGATGTGTTTAGTAGCTTTGAAGTGAAGTAATGCGAAAGTTTCCACAATATTTATTATGGAAAAAGTGTTTCCAGTTTTAAATGTAAACATCTAATTACAAGAGAATAAAAGTTTGGCCTCGTTAAAATATATTTATACTTTTAACAGTCGCAAAAATTTCCCAGCAGTTTTAAATCACTGCTATAATTTTTAAAATGGCATTCGAAAAATGATGAATCAAATTATACTTATCATCCATTTACTCCAAAGTATTTCATGAAGTTAAAGCGAGAGTAAATGATAACCAATTTTGAAACATTACAGTTTACTCTGATCTTATAGGATTCAGTAATCAACGGTCTTTCTGTTATTGTTAATAAGTCTTGACTGCAAAGTCCTTCAAGTTCTCATAACAAATTATACCTTTGGGGATACTGAATCAGGGATGAGTCGGTCTCTGATTTGGATCTAAATTCTGACTTGAGGATGGATGAATGAGTTCGACTGCCTCCTAACAAAGGTTGTGTCGTACATTCACCTTAACGTTGCTCGTTAACAACGAAAGGCGCACACCTCTGCCTTAATTCGAAAGAGCTCCGCTCATTCGGGCTTGGTATGACCAAGTGGCATTAGATCCACCACCCACTACCACTGTTAATGTAATATACTAGAGTTTTCTGCTGAAATTAGTATAATATACTTAAGTTATACTAGAATTTATGACTTTAACTTATAGATAAAATTTCTGGAACTTTAATATTTTATTAAATACAAAATTCATAAAAATGTAACTACATATACCCGCATTCCGATGTTGTTATGGTAAAAATGGGTTCTTACCTCCCTACAATTTAGAAACAGTGCGGAAGATGTTTGCTGTTGTTGAGCAATAGATTTCGTCGCTGATTACATGCTAAAGAAATATAAAATTTAAAATTTAAATTTTAATTAAAAATAAGCAAGATTCTGATTTCTATGTTATTGGCTGAGAGCGACTTGATTATACTCAACAATTTCACTAATATAAATAGAAAATTATTTAATAATATAAAACTTTTTTAATCATTTCGTATGTTTGCTTATATAAGCATTTATGAAGATCATAAAATAATGAATGTGAATATGTTTTTGATAATATTATAATGAATTAGATTTTTTTTTATTTTTCGAAAATAATATTGTAATTGTATTAGGTGTAAAGAAAAATTATAATATTTTGATAAGCCTCCTTGTTTCAGGCATCTCTGAATGCAAAAAAAAAAAAAAACGTATATTTGAACTTACGACTGTATTTTGTTTATTTGAATGCGTTAACTCCAAAACTGTTTAATCTAGGCAAATGAAATTTTATCTACAGAACTTGCGTCAAATTTATATATTTCTGTTAAAATTTGATCGTAATATATTCTGTCAGATCCCAAGATTCGCATAATGTCCATAATTATCTTTTTAAAATATTTTTTTTGTTACAGAGATTAGATTATGTTTCTAACTTATATTTGGTTCGATTTATCTAAAAGTACGCTAAGTTTGAAGTCTAAGTACGCTAAGAATGGTCATATCTTAAAGTTCTATAAGTTCAAAAAACACATTTCTGGAAAATATTCTTCTATCTGTGCGTCTGTCTAAGACAAAGATAATTCAAAAACACTCTGAGCTAGACGACTGAAATTTAATTTATGGTATTTACACAAAATCGGCAAATTTGTATCAAAGATAGAACAAGATCTGTTCAAAGAAATTCGAATTTGAAGATAATTTATAACGATAACTACAAACAAAAAAAAGCTAGATAGCTTAAGTTCGGTACGCAGATGTAAAATCTATAATATAGACAACTATGGAGTTTTTAATGAAACCGAATAAGAGGTTGAATGCTTGTTGGTCTGTACTTTCAGAAACAAGTACGCACTAACTTAAATATATCACTTCTAATATCCGATTTTATGACTACTGGTGCAGTTTTGTATCAAATTTTTGTTTCATTTGGCAGAGAAAAACTTATCTTAGGCACAGATTCAATTTTTGAGAGCAATTAATCACATGCCAGATATTAATCGCCAAATAATTCGCCAATGATGGGCACTATAAATTCAGTAATTATGCTAAATTCAAGCAAAAATTCAATATTTCGTAGCTATTGTAAGCCAATGCCATGTAAGGAGTTCTATGGTACGATAAGACCAATAGAAAATATGTGAGAAAGTTTTGGAGAAACCATTCCAGCAAATTTTAATATGATATTCTTTCTTTTCTCATTTCAGAGTAGAGAATCAGAATATTTGTAATATTATTCACGTTGAAGATTTTAAACATACTTATTTCTATTATATTTTCTGTAAATATTCTGGTTTTACTAAATTTCCTCTCTTTTATGCCATCAAACTATTAAATGACCAAAATGATAATAAATATGAAGGTATTAGACAATACTTTGATTTGTATTGCAACATTGAATTCAAATTTTACACACTACAGAAAACAGACATACTCAGGTATCGCTATTTTCTCATAAAGAACCAACAACATCTTTATCAGGATAATCTGAGTGGAAGAGAGAAAACTTTGAACTTTCGTGTACCTATCTGCTAATGTGAGTTGAACATAAGTATTTTAAATATGCATAATATCTTTTTGAATAACTCAGTAATATTCCATCATATGTAAATATCCACCCGATAACTGTAACCATTTCTATCTATCATCTGTATCTGTAAATAATCTAGATACAGTTAGTTTCAGAATATGATTTCTTGCCGTGATCTTTTATTAAAATAAAGTAATTTTATGTTAATGATGAGTTTACTATAACTCTTCAGAAAGCATCTACCATACTATGAGCTAGTTTTGTATAATCTCTATCCGGGTAAATATATACAATATTATTTCAGTCGTTATATTTTAAGAATAAGTATAGAAATATGCATTAAAATATCAAAATTCAAATCTGCATTACATTTTGTTAAGTTATAAATTTTTGATGTTGTATAATTTGCTTAGATTTATATTTTAATAAGAAAATTCCTGGAAGAAAAAGTTAAAATACACTTTATGCACAAATATTGACATTTCGACATAAAATATGTCTTAAGATTTCAAATAAATTATTGATATGATTTCTTTCACTTTTCATTTCAAAGTCAATATTACAAGTTAAAATATTTAAATTCCTTTAGATAGAAGTATTTTTTGCATTGAATTTCCTAGGTTGAAAGAAATGACATGATATGCTCATGGGAGAACATAAAAAGTAAATATTGAAAGAGGCAAAGAAATGTCTTTAAGTTGTCTTTTAGATGGATATTTTTCGTTATTTTATTCTAAACCAATAAACATAAATTTTCGAAATCAACATTTCAAAAACACAGTTTGCTTCAATAGGTTTTTTTAAAATTTGAAATGGAACTGAATATTCAATTTGAGGTACAAATGTTTTGTTCTAATTTTGAACTTTAATATTTATACATATTTTAAATTGCATTTATTTTGTATTATCACCAAATATTCAAAGTGGGTACACACACACATACAATTAATTTGTATGCTAACACATATAGTACGGTATCCTTTTATATGTTTTTTAATTTATAGTTTATTTTATCTTATTACACACACACATTCAATTTGTATCATAACACAGATAGCAGTAGTATAGAGTAGCAGTTCTTTAATTTTTCACAATTTAAACACACACGCGTTCAAATAGTATACTATCACAAATAGTACAGCATCCTTTTATATGCTTTTTAATTTCTAGTTTATTTCTTCTTATTTCTGATTCATTCATAACTATTGGAATGATAAACGATTTTAACCATTGAGTCTAGGTTATTGAAATTTCTTGATTATGTATTATACCTGAAAGGTAGAGGGATTGTTCCCTCTCTGGTTGCTGAGTTAAATATGGAATTCTTAATCATCATATTAACTGCATATTTTTTATCGATTATAATGTGATCTCTACGTTTTTATGGAAATGGTATTCAACATTTAAAAAAAGTGTCTGAAATCTTTCAGAAATTGGCAAAATATCAACATAAATAATTAGCCATTTACGTCTGTATTCCTGAATTGAGTAAAAATATCTTACCTTTTTTTGGTTTGCCACATTATCTTATGCGAAATTCCAGCTTTTGTTCAGGCGTATACAAAATGATGTACATTTTTTAAAGGGTTACGTTGACTGATTTATCGACGTACAATAAAACTAAGCAAAAATACAAATTAGTTGTTAGATTATAACATATTTTTTAATGTTGAATCGTATTTAAGGCTAATGAATAGAGAGCTGCATTTATCATTTATTTTTTAGGTTTATTGCCTTTTTTTCTGTTAATGAATTATTATTCTCTTCAAACCAATTGTAACGAATTGCTTTGACTTGCGATACTAAACTAGAGATTAATTCACTGTAAAGAAACGAAAATTTTAAAATGTAAATGCAAAATTACATCAATTCACAAGTAATAATTTCACAAGCACTTTGCTAATGAGCATGCGATTACCACTAAAAAGATTGCAGTAAAACAATAATGTCAGAGAATTTCTGGAAATATTAACAACCAGTCTAGACGGGCACATATTCTTAGTTATAAGATAAATTTAAGTTCTACTCATTATTAATCTATACTTATAATAAAGCTCAATGTGCGTGTGTATGTTGGCGCTCTACAGGCCAGACCGTTGGACCTACAGCTATCAAATTTGGTACGTGTATACCTTGGAGGTCCGGAATGTGCACCTTGGAGCCCTTTTTTCGAATTTTTAATTAGAATTTGAATTAATTAAAATTTAAGCGAAATTTCGACGTTTTTCCGCTATAACTTCCGAAAATATGATCGCATGAACATGATTTTTACATCAATTTAAAGATAAAAAAATTGGCCTTCTAATGGTATAATAATGTATAATGGTTTTCTTCTAATGGTTTTAATGTATAACTCAAGCTTCTATTTTTAACGAATTTTTAAAGAAATATTTTAACCATGTTTTTTTTATCACGTGACTGGATAAAATAAAAGAAATCAATGACGGAAGTTCAAATTAAAAAAAAAAAACTATCATCGTGAATCAAATCTAAAGAAATGCAACTTTTAGCACGTGACTGGATAAAATAATAGAAATATAAAATGTGATATTTTCTTTAAAAAATGCAAGTCAAAGGATTTTATGATCGTTTGCAATATTTATATCATTAACTCAATAAATATTCTTTATTTACGGTAAACCTGATTGAATTTAGACAGGAGATGCATTGAAATCCCGACTTAATTCCATATTTGTGTAATCATTTGCAATATCTGTATCATTAATTCAATACTTTTTTCCCTTTCTCACTTCTTTAAAAAAACATATTTAATATTTTGGCAACAACACTGAAAAAAACATTTTTAATATTTTGGAAGCATAACCTATAGTTAAAACTGACTGATTTATAAAATTAAAGAATATTATTAGGAAATGTGTACTTTTAGAACTTACCGTCCATCAACTTAAAGAACATATTAATTTCAGGGCAATCAATGTCCGGAATTACTTCAAGGCTAATGGATATGTGATTTAATTGAACATTTTAGAACGCTTTACTCATGGCGAACCAGCTGGTCGCCAAAGGCGGCTAGTTTAAAATATATAAGACTATTTGATAAATTATGGTAATGTGTAAATTTGGAACCTAACACTCTGGAAAACTATCTATTAAATTCCTTTTCCACGTACTTTTCAATATTTATATATTTATTAAAGAATAAAGTTGATTAAGATTCGTTCCCTGTATAATTACATCTCCTTTTGAACGTTAATTAAAAAAACATTACATTTGAATTTCAAAAAAGAACGATTTAAATCATTATTTAGCGAAATTGGTTGGCTACACATTTTAGAAACCGTTTTTATTTCAAAATTTACTATCTAACTCGGAAGCAAATAGAATTAGTTTGCATAAAGTCAATTTCGCAAAATGAATCATGGCGAAAAATCATCCTTTCGAACCTTATTCCAACCTCATTATCCTGTTTTACAAAGTGGGCAATTTGGAGCTAACCGTGATTTCACCCTGCAATTGTTGGCACAGAACATCGAGTGAATTAAACGAATACCAAGATGAGTAGAAAATGTCAATTTCTGGCGGCATAAATTACGTTGGTGCATTCAGAGTTAAGGATGATGCATGTTGCTGAGGCTTAAATTTACGACTGGTTCATAAATGAGAGAAGCTTTTGTGATAATGTTTATTCCTACTTCAGGGATTGTTGGGTTAAAGTTTACAGCGTTCATCGTGTCAAAGTACATTTGATATAAAGGATGCTTGAACGATTATGGAAATTGTTTAGCTGCTGTTCTTCAGTGTGTCTTATCAATTTTGAATTAGAGATAGCATTTATTGGAGTTATGCATGTGTTTAGATAGGTTGTTTTTTTAGTTCCTGAATATTTATTGTTGCTTCTTTCATTTTAAGTTTTTTTGTAGTAATAGAATAAAAATCTTCATACTCGGATTAAGTAAATAATCGAATAGTAGACTAGCGAACAATTATTTCTTAAAAATTGAAAATGGAATTTGTTATAATGTATTTATTCAACGATTACAAAAACTACGTTTATATTATCCATACTTTCATGTTCTTTTTACATTAGCCTTTCTTGAATAATTTAGTAGAAACCATTCATTGTTTTAACTCGGAACGATTAAGGGGAATTTAAGGGGATTATTTAAAGATTTCTCTTTTTTAATCCTCAAATAATCTGATTTTAGGATTGTTAAAATTCTATTATATTGCAATTTTTGTGATATGTTTTAAGATAGTTTCAAAATAGTATTATTATTGTCTAAAAGTGTGGTGCAGTATTTTTGTTAAAAAGGTGAAATTTATTGGGAGAAAAGTTATTAGCAATCAATTTATGCCATCTGTATCTAGAAATGATCATTAAATAACATAATGATAAACAAACGTTTGAATTCAATTGGTTGAAGATTACGAAGGAATTCAATTGGTTAAATAATAAAATATTTAATTATATATTATACTCTCTATGCTTTTACGAAATGTGTGATTTTCATTTCAGTAATTTTGAAGTCCCCCTTAAGAAATAATCCTAATTCCGTGACTAAGACCCATACTCTGGAATTTCGAAGATTCAATAAAAGATAAGTGAGTAACCAACAAGTTCTACGAAAATATCTCCATTCTGTGAT
>JAPMOQ010040767.1:0-13097 GCA_026543055.1 Argiope trifasciata | reverse complement strand
TACCTTAAAACATATTGTGTTTTCAATGAAAAATTACATTAAAACATATTATTGTGTTTACAATGAAACCTTACATTAAAACGTGTTATTGTGTTAACAATAAAGCATTACATTAAAACATGTTATTGTGTTTGCAATAAAACATTACATTAAAACTTGTTATCGTGTTTACAATAAAACAATACATTAAAATATATTACCGTGTTTACAATAAAACATTACCTTAAAACATGTTATTGTGTTTACAATAAAACATTACATTAAAACGTGTTATTGTGTTTACAATAAAACATTACATTAAAACATGTTATTGTGTTTACAATAAAACATTACATTAAAACATGTTATTGTGTTTACAATAAAACATTACATTAAAACATATTTATAGAGGATTTTAGAAAAATTTAAGTTGTGAATTTATGGAAAATAAATGCATGTATACGTCTATTTCTACTCTTAAGTTCTTTGCATCTCAACATTTTTTTAAGATTTTGGTTTATTTCATTCATCATTGAATTCTATAAAATAATTACAAAGAAAAATAGGATTACTGGATTACAATTTTGTGTAGAGTGTTCCATTTCCATCTCCTGAGCTTAAATTTTTTCAAAACTCTAATTGCATAAAAATTCTCCACATGATAGCTCGAAAACTAACAGAGTTGTTTTGATACAAATTTCAGCATGTCTTTTATATAATATGGGTAATGAAATGAACCAAAAATATTATTATTGGTGGAATAATTTTCATTTATAGTGGTTTTTAGAAAAATTAAGTTACAACTTTATGTAAAAAAATGCATATATACGTATGTTAATACCCATAATTTATTTGCATTTCAAAAAATTTCTTAGATTTTGGTTTATTTAATTCATCAATTATACTCTGTAACTTTTGAACAAAGAAAACTAGGATTTCTTCATTACAATTTTGTGTAGGATATTAACCGTTTTGGTTAAATTTCATTAAAATTTATTACACATTTTCCTATTTATCAAAACATATTATATTTAAAAATAATATTGTTGTATTTATAGTATGTTGTATTATAGTTGACAATACATCTAAAAACCACTTACTTAAAAAGTTTTTTAAAAAATCGAATTTTTCAAAACTTTTCGTCGGTTACCTTACGTTGGAACGTCGTCGGATACCTTAATGTTTTATTCAATCTACTTGATCTCATCATTTATCCTAATGGCCCTAGGCAGCTACGTATCCTGATAAATCAGAAATCTGCCATTGCAGGTATTGCTTGTACAAGAATTCCATGGGTTTTTTTTTTTCCAAATTCGGAATTTAAGATTCAGGTTTTCATTAATTTATTAAAATTCGCCCTTTTCTGACAAAATAACTTAATTTAACAATTTTTCTTAATAAGAAAAATCAGCAACTGGAAATTTTAGCGACGGACTGACTTAATTATTTCTCATTTGCATTTAATTTAAATAATTCATTTCTAGTTTGGGAAAGTTCTAGAATTTTCGATGGCTTCTGCTAGATTGGGAAAAATTAAATTAGTAAAATAAATAAAATTTATCTCTTATTAAATATTGATTTTCAAGAGTTCTAATAAAACATTCAAAAAGAGTAAATGCGAAGTTTCT
The DNA here is from genome assembly GCA_026543055.1 of Argiope trifasciata. Taxonomy (NCBI): domain Eukaryota; kingdom Metazoa; phylum Arthropoda; class Arachnida; order Araneae; family Araneidae; genus Argiope; species Argiope trifasciata. The sequence goes on along the minus strand of JAPMOQ010040767.1, from coordinate 11,490 downwards.
TCGTTGAAACTCTATTTACATAAATTAGTTTCAAAGAATCATCATCACTTATTCGAAAATATATAATTTCACTGCATTTTTTGTGAGAATTTCCTTGTTTTTTTAAAGTAGAATTTTAAAAAATGAGGTCTTTGCAGGTATAAAATGCGTCCACAATAATCATGTTTAATAAGCATTTTCAAAACTTATAGAATTGTATCATTTTAAGTCAATTTATAACCTTCTCTATCGAATAATTTCTATTCATTGTTTGAACCTCTGCATAATGGTCATAAAATGACATAAAATCGCCTAAAATAGAGATATTTAGAGTTTTTAAACTCTGTCAAGTTTAGCTGTATTAATAGGACACCAAGAACATTTAGCCATAATTTATTAATAATACCATAATTAACATAACATAATAATACCATAATCAATATAACAAAATAATAACATAATTAATATAACAAAATAATAACATAATTAATATAACATTAATAATAACATGTGACCGAAAGGGCTCCAAAATTTTAATTCTGCCTGGGTAGACTATTAAGATCAATAAATCATGCCAATTTAGTTAAAAATACATTTAAGGACATTAAAGGACAGGATTTACTTGGGGACAAAACATTTAACATATATGCATTAAAATAATACTCTTGGACTACATCATGCTTTACACCCGCTTCCAAGACATGGACTGATTGTTCATGGCAGCGGCCGATAGCGAGCCGAGGAAAATAGTCACGGTTACACATAGTAATAACATCATTAATAATTCATTATAACATTTCTTAATTTTTGCCACGTTATACTTATTTACGAAAAAATAAAATAGTGTCCCAAAATTAATCCAAGATTTGAATTCATCTCCATTCATGAAGTACAGTGTTTTCAAACCTATTTAAAACACATTTGACAGCTAATAGCTTTGGGTTAGTAAAAATGAAGCATTACGCGATAAAACAAAATGTAATGCAAGATTTTCAATTAAATAAAAAACACGGTTTTTTTCCCATTAAATTGTTATATTTTTATTTAATTATATAGTACAGAGTGTAGGGTTATGTATAGAATAACACATAGGGCAAATTATGCAAGGTTATGTATAAATTAGCACAAGTCTTTTGTTGAAATTCTCTACATAAATGGGGCCAAATTTCGTTGATGCAAAGTTCAATTTTCTCTTTTAGTGCACTTAAGGGGTTGTTGGCATTAACATTTGACTTCAAAAACGCCGTAAGAAATCCCTTGTTGCTAAATCAGACAATCTAGGAGAGCCGACAGACTTTCATCATCTTTGAAATATTGTTTAACAATAAAAACACATTGTTCTATCGTGCAACGCTTTATTTTTACTAATCTTGAACTATCAGCTGTCAAAAGGTTTTTTAATAGGTATGACAACATTTTACAGCAAGAATGGAGGCAATAGTTAACACTCTACACAAAATGGCCATGCAGCAATATTATTTTTCTTTGTACACAAGTTATAAAATATAATGATGAAGGAAATTAACCAAAACCTAAGAAACATTTTAGATGCAAAGAAGTGATGGGTAAAAATATACGTATTTATACAATTTTTTTAAAAAAATTCACTAATACTCACTATTTATTGACTAATTTATTCAGTAATAATATTTTTCTAAAAACACCTATAAATGACAAATTATTTCACCAATAACAAAATGTTCGGTTCATTTAACTGTCCACATTATTGAAAACACACGCTGCAATTTTTATGTAAATACTTCTGTTAATTTTGGATATATCAGGTTAACGGTGGTGAATTTCTATAAAAATTAAAGTTTTGAAAAAAATTGAAGTTAAAGTCAAATTTTAGTTGAAAAATACGTTTTTCTTAAATTTTTCTTGGATGAGAAATCAGGCCTCTCTTTTCCCAGAAAAAATCCACTGTTTTGGAAAAAAAAAGTTTGAACTACAAGAAACGACAATAAAAAAAAATCACCAATGTGGTCGATAACCAGTGTTTTTAACGTAGTCGGATACCTTAAATATTATTATAATGGTTTCATTACTATTGGATCAACTTCCCCACCACATTATTATCTGAAGAATTTTTTAGGGAGCTGATAAATAGCATTTTGGTTGCAGAAATAAAACGGAAAACATCTACTCACATTGAGACCGAGAAAAGTGAAGATAAGAGCCATGGCGAGATGCCACATCCAGTAACCCCTCGGGAACTTCACATACAGGTGTTCATTGTGCCCCAACAGTTGGCTGATCTGAAATGAAACACAAATTCGTGAGCAAAACTGCAGGTTTGGCTTGTTTTGGCAAGAGTCAAAAAAGGCCATACATATGATTAAAGAAAAAGACTAAAATTGTATAAAAATTTCAGAAAGTTACTTGTGTACAGCCGACCACCCTGCCACCACTGAACGTAGCAGTATCGACAGGATTTGTTGTGGTCGACTGCTGAATAAGTATTGCCAACCTTTCATTAACCGATCAGTCAAACTAACATACTTACGAGGCAGCTAAAAACTGTTTTTCTCCCCACCTGCACACTCTCAAATAGTTGGAATGAAACTGTCAATCTTTGACATCATATCCTTCAGGGTTTTGAGATGACCTGGTACCATCAGTACTGTACTGAAATCATTATTGAGAATCTTCAGGTTTTTCTTTCACTCTGATATCTCTATACATTCCATTAAATAGTGGTAAATCGAACCCAATTTCTCCACAAATGCATCTATTTTACTGCGTTCTTCCAAATCTTTGAAAATATCCTTGAAATCTCCCATGTTCAGATATTATTTGGATTATAAGTGGATGGTATCAGAAAGCGTACTATAAAACTAACGCTGTAAAAAGTTTCTGTGATAAAACTATAAAACGATACGATGACGGATTTGACAATAAAAACAGGGTTTTAGATAAGATGATAAAAACTAATTGCTTTTAAAATCTTAAAAAATCTTTTTGTGTGGATTTCTACCCAAAAGCACTCTTATATCCAGAGATAAGGAGTTATAAACCCGTAAACGATGGAGATTAAATTCAGGACATTCAATAAAAACATGACGAATCGTTAAAATTATTTGACATTTTGAACACAAAGATGTTCGACTGCCGAACAAATGATATTAGTATGACCAGTGCGGAGTCAAGTCAATTTGACACCGAGCTTTCGCATTGAATGACAAGGCTAAAAAGAAATTGTGTGTTTTATAGAATGGAGCTTATTACTAGTTTTATGATCCCTTGTCTCCGGCCACTGAGTGTACAAATGATGTGTAAATGAACTTTTTGCATCACAATATAGTATTCCTCTCATCAAAGGCAAACATGTTGTTTTTGCAGCGTTGTCTGTCTGCTCATTTCCTACAATTCCAATATACCTGCAGAGATAACTAATCAAATTGCCTCTGGATAACAATTGATTTGATGATGATTCTGCTGCAATAAATATTGAATTTTCTGAAAAAAAAATTAAGCTTTTAAATAAAGAATTTTGAAGCCATGTTTGTTCTTTTTCAAAAGTTAACGAAAAGTACTGATAAAAGTCACACACGTTGATACTATTTTTTTTTCTTCTAAATGTAAATTCTAATATCTTCAAGCATGACTATATTGGCAACTCGTCCATTAGAGATATACAAGGTTTCTTTAATATAGTAACGAATCCTTTTAATATACACTGAAGTGACAAAAGTCATGGGATTACTGTTAATATCGTGTCGGTCCTCCTTTTGCCCGGCGAAGTGCAACAACTCGACGTGTCATGGAGTCCACAAGTCGTTGGAAGTCCTCTGCAGGAATATTGAGCCATGCTGTCTGTATAGACGTCCATAATTGTGAAAGTGTAGATAGTGCAGGAGTTTGGGCACGAACGGACCTTTCGATGATGTCCCATAAATGCTCGATGGGATTCATATCGGGTGATCTAGGTGGCCATATCATGCGCTGGAATTGTCCGGAATGTTTTTCAAACCTATCGCGAACAGTTGTGGCCCGGTGACATGGCGCATTGTCATCCATAAAAATCCCATCGTTGTGTGGGTACGTGAAGTCCATGAATGGCTGCAAGTGATCTGCAAGCAGCTGAACATAACCATTTCCAGTCAATGATTGGTCCAGTTGCACCAGAGGACCGAGTCCATGCCATGTAAAAACAGCCCACACCATTATGCAGCCACCACCAGCCTGAACAGTGCCTTGCTGACAGTTTAAATCCATGGCTTCATGGGGTCTGCGCCACACTCGAACTCTACCATCAGCTCGTAACAACTGAAATCGTGACTCATCTGACCATGCCACGGTTTTCCACTGGTCTAGGGACAGTCGATATGCTCACGAGCACAGGAGAGTCGCTGCTGGCGATGTCGTGCTGTCAGTAAAGGCACTCGAGTCGGTCTTCTGCTGTCATAGCCAAAGGAAGATAAATTTCGCCGCACAATCCTATCGGACACGTCCCTCGTACGTCCCACATTGATTCCTGCAGTTATTTGACGAAGTGTTGCGTGTCTATTAGCATTGACCATTCTACACAGACGTCGGCGGTCTCGGTCGTTAAGTGCAGATGGTCGCCCACTGCGCTGTCCATGATGGGATGTGATGCCTGAAATTTCATACTCTCGGCACACTCTTGATACTGTGGATCTCGGAATGTTGAATTCAATAACGATATCCCCAATTGAATGACCCATGCGTCTAGCTCCAACTAACATTCCACGTTCAAAGTCTGTTAATTCTCGTCGTGCCGCCATAAATCACGAAAAACCTGTTCACATGAATAACTTGAACACAAATGAAAGCTCTGGAAAACGAACTGCGCATTTATACTTTTTCGCTGCGATATTACTGCCATCTGTATATTTGCATATTGCTATCCCATGACTTTTGTCACTTCAGTGTATAGGAGAAATGCCACTTATACTTCCCTTCACAGAATTGTCATTTTGATAGTGTATTAATGCATTAATGCACTAAAAATGTATAGTATTTATTTTTTAATCAAATATATGGAAGTCAAAATAAATTATATAAGAATAAAAAGTGAGTAAAAATATAAAACAAAAGGAACTTTACTTAAATGTAATATTTAGTAAATATAAAGTGCTTTTATTTCAAATATTATTATTTGAATGTTCAATAATATGGTTGACGGTTAATTCATGTATATTATTAAAATCTACATTTACAATTTTTATAATAAAAAATTTCTTTCATTATTATATTTACTTTTTAGCATATGAAAGCTCTACTTACAAGGAGGTAAATTTCTGGGGGCAATTCGAGTTTTGTTTTACTCGTGCTAGAAGAGCTCAGTTTTTTATTTAGGTGATCAATGTTTTTTCCCATTGTGAATTTTATGCACTTTTAACGAAACCGACACCGTGAAATAAGAGTTTATTTAAAATGCGTTTCGGAAATCTTTTGCATTTTTTAAAACATTTTTAACTTTATTTCATATTTGATACTATAAACAGAATGAAATATCTAAAGTTTATTAAATACTTTACTAAATGTCGTTCTTCACAGGAAACTCGAAATGAAATAAAATCCAATAATTAATATCTAAGTTTGAAAAACATTTTGATGTTACATTATCATAAGAAATTCAAAGTTCAAAATTTCACAACTCTATTAAATAAGACATCACGAAGAAAATAAATGTGGCAGAAATCATGTTAAGAAAAATGTGTAAAACGATCATAAAAATATGCGGAAAAACAGTCTTACTCTTAAAAACAGACAATAATAAATATGATTTATAAAATAGAAACAGAAGTTATTGTATTTCATATAAGCATAATATGGCGTGCTGCATATTGTGAAAAATGTAAACATAACTGTAAATAAAATATGTGAAAAATAATTTAAATCAAGTCCTAGGTTCAAGAAAATATTTCAAGTACTCAAAATATTTTTTTATTTGCACTCACAGCTGTTTAATTTCATTGGGATTTAAAGTTCATGCCATTGAAAGTTTTACAACACATTCCTATTTCACTCAAAAATAGTAAAAACAAGATTCATCGTTTTGAAACTTGGGTAAAATATAAATTCGAGTGAAAACATTCGAATACAATTTTCAATATTTTTCTGATTCTGTACAGTTTTGTACAAAAAGAATATACTCTTGTTGAAAAAATAAAATGAAAGAACTCAACAACAACAACAAAAAATAACAAACGACTTTTTCCAGGCTCTCCGAAATAAAATAATCTTTCAGTGTTCGACGAAAGGAAGAATTTGATTTAAGAACTTTTAAAAGTCACAGCGGGGGAAATAGAAGTAGCCTAGGAAATTGGATAAAATATTTCGCATTTGGTTCTTCTATTCTAAAAAAAAGGAAAGAAAAAATCAACTTTTGACTTTTATGGCGCCCAGTTGCCGAAGAAAAAAAGTCATGACCTATCTTATGTTGCAGTTGATTTTATGTTTTACCTCAATAAACATCAAATATCATAAAAATATGACCATAAAGTTGACTGTAAATACATTTTTATGTCCGTTACTTTCACTTGTATGTCTATTTTGATCATATTTATTCATTTCCACATATCTTTAGTGTTTTAAAATAAATTTTTGACCTGGTATACGGACGTTGACAGTGTAAAACTTCCGCTGTTTCCATAACAATTTCCGATAAAAAGCGGAAATGCTATTGAAACCTACTGTTTTACCATATTTATCAGAAAATTATAAGTATCTTTCATTTCATTTTCAAAACGAGTATTTTAATGCAATTTTTTACATTTTACAAATTTTCTTAAAATTTTTTAAATTATTGATTTTTCTATGCGCTTTCAATACATAGAACTGTGTTGTTTCAAAAGAATCTTTTTCAATAATTCTGTTCAAGAAATATATTCGAAAGGTGGGTTCAAACGAGGCTTATTATTGCCCGCAATCGTTGCTTCTCTGTTGTTGTGCCGTCATTGTTCTCGTGTGAGTAGTTGAGACAACGTTTGTTCCGACAGGACAATTATTTACCATTGTCCTGTTGTGGTCATGTGATTTTCCGAATGTAGGCATGATCTTCTATTTCGAGCAATAATTAGCCTCGTGTGAACCCACCTGATGAAACGTCACAAATGTTTCATAGTTGAAATGTTATACGACTGATTAGCAAGCTTGTTTATATTAGCTTTGTATTTAATTTGATTCTTAATATTTGTGAGATGTTATGAGGTGATTTTGTTTATCAAATTTTCCTTTAATTCTTGATCTGCGACGATTGAGAAACTTTGCACGATTCTGTGTTTCTAAAAAATATTTTTTTAAAAAGCAATTCAAACTATCGATTTGAATAATTACATGTAAATAAAATTTCATTTCATTTGGACAAATGTTATTTAGTTGATAACTTATTAGCTAAAAATGAATAAATAAGGAACGATAATTATTAATAAAATTAGAAAAGCAATAAACATTAAGAAAAATTAAAACGCATTTATCAGAATAGTATAAGTAGAAAATAATTCACATTTAAACAAACAAAAAAAAACCCAAAACAATAATAAATAGACATATCTTAGATATTGGTAATAGTTGGTTGTTATTTCTTATGGCACATGCCATTAGACAACCCACTGTAACAAAGACAGCGATTTAAGCTGGTAGGGAGCGTCCCTTGTTTTAGTAGCGGCACTAAAACAACAAATTAAATAGAGCCAAGAACACGACTTAGCTACTTCAAGCTTCACATTCGCTTGCACAACCCCTTTTTACAGGGGACACATTCACACTACTCATAGATAGAACACAGAATAACAACCATGCCTGAACCGGGACGCCCAGATCAAGGGGAAGATACGCTACCCCTAAGAAAAGTATTGTTTACATTTATTACAAATGCAAAACTTATTAATACTTGAACGAAAATCATATATATATCACTACTTTCACACTTTTTATTTTATCGAATGCATTAAAAATTTAAACCCAAATGACACGCATAAGTAGAGTTCGTATCATTGAAATTCCATTATCGTTTTTAAGCATAAGTATCGATTTCCCCTACCTTCGATCGATGAATGTCTCCATTATCAGTTTCGCCGACCCCCAATATTTTCCGGGTCTTCAGTCGGCTGTGCAGGTCCCCGCTGCTGTGCTTCCTGAAACACAAACGAAAAATAGATTACGCGCAACGAAATTATAAGATTTATAAAATATGTAATTAAATAGAAGTAATCATTGGAGAAAAAATTATAAGATTTAGGCTCAGCATGTGTATTCTAATCGCTACTTTATAGCTGATTTCTAAACCATTGGAGATAGGTGTAAACTTCCAGCTTGAAATATGTTCCAGAAGTCGTATATAATTATATTTTATGTTGTTTGTGTCAGTAAAGAGATTTTAGAAAAAATTGTTAAATCTGAATTTTTATTCAATTTGGCTTCCGTCAAAGTAAAAAATTTCTTACTGTACTAATATGACTCCCGGGGGGCACTTCGAAATGAGGAAGAGATGATTCCGGTATTGTGGTTGGATCTCGCCAACCCGGTGGGCATGATAAAAGGTGGGACACTAACCCTCCCCATTGTTGACGAGGAGTATCATATATAGTATATATCATATATTATATATACAAGGAGAATCTAAAACCATTGGACAAATTTTGAGAAGTGGTAGAGCTCACTATAACAAACAATTATTGTATAGGATTGCATGACCAGAAGTGAGGCGTTGAGGCACAAACACAAAAAATAACACAAGACATGAAAAACATTGCTTATTGACGACGTCGTCGCTAAGTGATTTTTTACGCCAATGTCTAAGAAAAAGGCTCAATATTGCGACCACCGACAGAAATGAAAGCTTGGTAGCGTCGGTGGAGTGATTGACGAACAGATTCTCATACCCCGGGTATTTTATGTACGCATGCAGCAGCACAGAATAATCGAGCAACGAGTTCTTCAATGGAGTCAACTGGAATATCGTAAATGAGGGTTTTCTAATACCTCTATAATAAAAAATCGAGACTCGATATATCTGGCGATCGTGGCGGCCATCGAACTGACCCACCAGGCCCAAAAATAGCATCCAGCAATTTCCAACAACTGTTTTAACATTTTTTGAGCTGAATACTTGGTTAGATTTCCTGTTAATGAGCACTTTGTGATTCCACTAACGTGATATTTTTCCCGTTTGTGCCTCAACGATTCACTTCCCATTATATATTCCTATAAAAAAGTTGTTCATTATTGTAAGCTCTAGCAAACCTCAAAGTTTGTCCCATTATTTTATACTCTCCATGTGCATACAGATAGAGAATAGAGATGGACAAAATATGTAGTTTACACACAGGGAAATTGGAAACATAGATGGGCACATAAGTTAAGGTATCCGACTACGTTAGAAACACTGGTTAGTGTGGCGGATTTCTTTTGTTATTATTTCTTGTAGTTCAGACTCTCCTTTTTCCAAAACAATTTAACTTTTCTAAGAAAACGAAAGCTTGACCTATCTATCATCCAGGGTCACATATTTTTCAACAAAAATCTGTCTTTAACTTCAATTTTCTCAAAACTTTGATTTTCATAAATATTCTCCATCGCTAACCTGTTATCTCAAAAACTAATAGAGGTATTTGTATTAAAAATTTCAGCGTGTGTTTTAAATAATATGGGCAATGAAATGAAAAAGTTTTATTGTTGGTGAAACACTTTTTCATTTATAGATGTTTTTAGAAAAATTAAGTTGTGATTTAATGGAAAAATTACATACATGCATATGTTTTTACCCATCACTTCTTTGCATCTCAAAATGTTTCTTATATTTTGGTTCATTTCATTCATCATTGTATTCTATAATTTGAGTACAATGAAAAATAGGATTGCTGCATTACAATTTTACTTAGAGTGTTAACCGTTTCGGTTAATTTTTAAAAAAAATTACTACACATTTTCCTATTTCTCAAAATATATTATATTTTCAAGAAGTTGTTTTTGTATTTATAGTGTTTATAATTGAAAATGCATATAAAAATCATAAACATTTTTTTAAAAATCCAACTTTTACTTGGGGGCTACCAGAGTGTTAACCGTTTTGGTTAAATTTCATTAAATTTTACTACCAATTTTCAAAATATATTATATTTTCAAAAAGTTGTTTTGAATTTATAGTATTTATAATTGACAATGGATCTAAAAAACATAAATAGCTTTTGAAAAATGCAACTTTTCGAAATTTTTCCTTCGAATGTAGTAAATGTTGGGAACATAAGTTTTAACACTCGCTAGATTTTCCTCAAGCAATCTTTGTATACAAGAATGGAAAGAAAGTCAGTTTTTTTTCTTCTAAACCAGGGATGGGGAAACTTTTTCGATCGCGGGCCAAAAATCGAAAAAATAAAGTTTGAGGGGCCAAGATGAATTTTTCTAAAATTTTAAAAACAATATACAAGTATTACAATTTAATATATTAATGAGATGAATGAAATTGCGATTTCATTTTTAAAAGTTCCTTATGTTGAGGTTCGAAGTGAGATGTACTGATTCTAAGGAACGAGGCTAAATGCTCATCTGTCAGTCTACTTCTGAAATAATTCTTTCTAATGTTCATAGTTGAAAACACTTGTTCACATATATAAGATGAAGCAAACATAGCACTGATTTTCTGCGCATGAGATATTAAATTTGGGAAACTTACTTTCGATAATGATTTGTAAAACTCTAACTTTGGCATATTTAGAAACAATTGCTTGAGATGATTGTTAGATTGCAACTCAATTAATTCAAGCTGCAAATCTAACCTCACTGCTTCACAATTTACGTTGAATGGCATGGTAAAATTATCCAATTCTGCTTGAATATATTTAATTTCCATACGTCTGCTCCACAAGAAAAAGATAAAGCTTGTTGGCGCCAATCTACAGCTATAACTAACAAATAACCGCTTTTAACACTTTACCGGTTGAAAACTGCCTGCGTTTGCTATTTCCTTCAATTTATGTTTTGCAGAACCAAAATAGAATATGTAAACAGATTACCAGCTCTTTGAAAAAAGGAAGAAAAAATATAATATTTAATCAAAGTAGAAAAGGAGATGGGTATATAATATATGAATATTTCTTTTAATTTGCATCCGACCGGCAAATTAAAAGTCTATCCGCGGGCCGGATAGAACCTTCCGGCGGGCCGTAGTTTCCCCATCCCTGTTCTAAACCCTATGGACTTCAACAAAAAATAATAAACGCGTTTTCACGAAGGTATAATTGCATATATAATTGGAGCACGGCAGCCCCTTCAATCGAAAGGACTTCTTCTACTTCTCAATAGAGAGCAGAGCGTAAAGTTTTAATAAGATCCGAAACAATGAGGAAGAGGAGCCTTTCAGAGGGCACGCGAATAATTACGATTCAGCTCTTTCCATATTCCGATTCATTGGATTCAGACGGCACGTACCGTTCGAATCCATGGAAACGGGAGAGTAAAGTGAAGATGGCATCTTTGAAAGGAAATGGGGATATGAAAATGCATTTTTCAGTTAGAGACAGGACAAGTTATTGAAAAATGCAT
>JAPMOQ010040752.1:79734-91161 GCA_026543055.1 Argiope trifasciata | reverse complement strand
ACGATGGTAATTATTCCCTGCTTTCTCATGCTTTGCGGTTCATTCAGATACAGCACGAATTTTATTGTTCCGCATTACACTTTGCCTTATATGTTCCTTTAGAATTGTTTCGATAGGAATTAAGTAGTTTGGAAACTCTTGGAAGGGATTAAAATCTAAACCTCCTGTAATTTGAACGACCACGGAAGAAACATTATCAATCTCCGAATATTTCATGCATATAATCTCTCGGCAGCTGTGATACCACAATTATATAGACATACCTGGTTCGTCTAATGCAATAGAATGGGAAATACAAAGGAAAATAACTCGCTTTTTCTTTCAAAAATGGGATGGTCCCAAAGGAATCGGATGGTACTCTTTTGAAACCAGCTTGGCTTAGCACTGCTTCGATATATGCAATCCGTCACATGAGGAGAGTTGAGTAACGATCAAGGAATCGCATCCTTTTTGTAGTTCCAATTATTGTGTGGAGTGTTCAGCTGGAACAGAAATTGTGATTAATGTTCATACGCAAATTATAAATAAAATAAATATTAAGAACTTACTATTTTGTTCACTTTTGTTTTAAATTAAATTTACTGCCATATTTTATAAATGTTCATTTGGCAAAAATTTTCGCCTTGCGAATTGTGCTCGTTAAAGCGAGAATGGATTGTATCTCGCTAATTCAAGCAACTAAATAAAGGTAATTTACGACAATGAAAGCTCTATCCATTAATCCACTTATTTAGAGTTACAATCGGAAAGAAAAAGCAAAAGAATGAATAAATAATTTTTCATGGCACAAAGGAGACAGCTGACCAAGTGAAAAAAGCAGCACCAAAAACCCAAAGAATTAAGTGCCGAAAAATTGTGAGCCCATATTTTCTAAACAAATACAATTTTTGAATGGTTTATAAAGCAGTGATTTTATTCTTTGCACATCCTTGTATTAAAGATGGTAATTAGTTTATTTTTATTAACGTTCCATTTTAAAGCAACACTAGTTCTTTTTCAAGATGACCTCCAAACTTCCACGCCACACCAAAGAACCGATTGTAATAATTTAAAAAATAATGAAATTCATTTAAAATTATGGAAGCCTAAAAATTTTGGCTCCCCAATCAATAATAGCGCTAATTTCAGAACCACCAAGTCGAGCATATCTGTCACCTGTATACCACACTGGCATTGAGCATGGTAGTTATTTCCTTTAATTACAAGCACTGATTATGAAAACTTACATCTGCCCTGCTCCTTTAAGAAATTTTCCATTTAGGCTAATAGATTTTCCGTAAAATGCTGGGTTTAAAGACGCTCATTACGAAATGTCTATAACGTTCTTCGGGACCAAATGTTATCAAATTTAACAAATAGTGACTTCTTGAGAAGTGGTATTCACAGAGAAAAATTCGTTTCCCCCCCCAATTTTTTTTTTATTAAGAATTAAGTCTATTTCAAAATTTATTTCTAGTAAGGAGAAGAAAAAAAATTCAACTAATCTGGGACATATGACAAAAACCTGTTTAGGAATTCAAAGATCTTTTCCGCAATAACTTTTTATTTCTGCCTATTCATTTTTTAAAATTAAATTGAAATAGAAAAATGATCAGATTCTGTAATAAATTTCATGCCTTTTATTTATTTACATATTTCAATTACGTGCTTAAGACAATGCTTAGGTTATAATTTAAGAAATTAAATCTAAGCATTAATTCTAAAGTTTGATCCTTCATTTCTAACAATAAAGATTAAAACATTTACCAGTCAATTAAATTAATGTATTCTATGCGAAGCAATTTTATAACAACAAATTAAATAGAATAGATGAAGATTGAAGTTTGAAATATCATGGTACTAAGGAATAGAAGTTCTAAATTTAAAGAGGATTTTTTTTTGAAAATTGAATGTTGATAGTGGTTGAAAAAAGTAAGTTTAATTGCTTTTAAAACTACAGAATTTTAAAGATTATAACCTTAGTTGGAATGTTCATTCAATAGACTTGAGCATTCTTTCAGCAATACAGAAAAGGTATTAAAATAATTCAGAAAAATTTAAAACAATGTGCATTCTAATATGATATTAAATTGTGAAATTTGAGGATATTTAATAAAATAAAAGATTCATTCTTAATATTAAGTCAATTTTACAATGTACTATAGGTTCCCCATTTAGAGACATCATGAGTTATTACATTTTAGTTTTTAGTAATAATGAACCAGCTGTATTAATTGACCTAGTTGGACCATTTAAGACGTAATCGCTTACATAAAAACTAATTTCAGTAAAGCAAAACTTACAACGAATGCATTTTTGCTCATTCACTGCACATTGCGTGTCGTTTGAATATTAGATGCGTTATCTATACCTATTTAGCAAAGCATCCAAAGCCGATATTAATCAAAATTCTACTACAGATGATTGTATCCGTGCCAGTTTTTGGTGTGTAAAAGTAATGCAAAAGAACATTTCTGAAATTTCTTAAATTTGAATGCATTTTGCTCAAAATTTATTTTTATTGTTTCCGTTTCATGAGAATTTGGAAATACAATTTAAAGGTAGAGAAATCTTACAGAAACGCCTTCAAGACGAATATAGCGTTTCAAATCCATTTTATAAGTACTAAAACCATTCAATATAACCATTTTTTATTTGCCTTCGCTAAGATTTCTGCAGTTTTATGAAGACTAAGAATTTATTCAAGTTTTATGCCTTTTCAGAAGCTTTACCTTCGAAGAAAAAAAAGTCCAAATTTTTTATAATACAGTTATCCTTTGTACGCTTTCTTGTAAAGTATTCCTAAAATAATTCTGTTTTGGGTAACATTTTGAATGAAATATTACTTACAAACACTGAAGCGTCTCGCAGATTTTAACATAATAGATTATTGCCGAATTTGAATTTCCCCATTCCAAGAACTGATTTAGAAAAAAAAATTCAAACTAGCTACAAGGTTTGCATATTAAGGATTTTGAAATAAAAGAAATTTGAAATGATTTAAAAATGAAAAATATAGATTTTCTTAGAAAATGAAGAGTTAATGTATACTCAGTAATAATTTTGTATCCATTAAAAGAATGAGTTTGAGAATGAGTATTTCATCAAAAAATTTCGAATCAATAAAAAAACTCGCATTTCGTTACTATATGCATGTGAATTAAAAATTAAACATAACTTACCCTTTATCAATCAATCCGGTATCAGTGGTAAACAGACATTAAAATACTATACGGTACTGAAAACTTACACATTATTAAAATATTTAGCCATACAAAGAGCACTAACTAATTACACAGTATTCCGAGCTCAAATATATTTTGAATTTTTATGTAATTTATAAAACAAACCTGCCATCATTCTTGAATGTAAATATTATGAGATATGGAGCGATAAAGGCTATAATCCTCTGCCATCATGCGTAAGGAAATACAGAACGAAAGAAACAGTTAAATCTGAAAGTTTATGACTTTCGCCGAGGCTTGAAACTTCTTATAAAACTTCATCTTCTTCCAAAGATTAATACAAGTTGGTTAATTAACAAGTCGATATTGAAAATTGTTATAAATATTCGAACCCAAAAGAGGAATATGCAGTAAATATAAATATTATTATTATTATCAGCAATGATTTCGATAAATTTAAAAAGAAATCTGCAAGTTTTTATAGGAAATTAGGACAAAAAGATACAAATGTATCTTGTAAAATTTTTAGCGCATAGTTGACTATTTTATAAGCTATAAGTTTGATTTTCATATACGGAACAACAGAAAGTGATGGCTCAGTAGTCTAGGTGTCAATGTAAACACACTACAATACTGTTTGGGTTCTAATCTAACTAATCCTTTCTGAAATATTTTTAGGGCATAACTTTTTTAGATTCTTCCTATAACCGGTTATTTAGTCTTCGTATCCTCTTGACTTAGTTTTTAGTTTAATGTTTCTTGTTTCCTAAGTAGATATCCACTCTATGACTCCAATTTTTAAGATCAAAAGCTTGTGAGTTAAATATTTATTCTAAAAATGACTTAAAATTTGGTAAGAGAGTAATATTTTAATCCCTTTTTGAAATGATATTAAAAGATGAATTGAGAATATCATTGTCCTTAGACTAAGCAGGAAATTGGGAAGTTTCTCACATAACTTTAGTAATGTTTTTACAAAATTTATTTAGTAGTTTTATAGGTCTAAAGGAGAATAACTGGTTATGAAATATATGAATGTAGTTTGATTTTAATAGTGTTATAAATACAGGAAAAGCTTGAATTCAGAGGTGTTAATTTCTTTCTCCCTGCGTTTTTCAAAATGCATGAAATTATTAAAAAAATCAGACTCTTTGTAGATTATATTTAACCATAGTTTCATGAATAGCAATTCTTTTTAATAAATCATTATGCACAATTGAAAATTGAATTACATTTCAAAACTGTTAATGGTCTAAATTAATTTCTATTAACACATTATATCCGATGAGTTAAAAATGTAAAGTGAGTTGAATGTGGGCATGAAATTAAAAATTGAATGTTTGCTCATTTAGTTATTCACTTTTCATGGACTCTGTGATGTATTGTTATTTATAATGGATGTGATGTCAAAATTAACATAAAGCTGATGCAAATTGCTATTTCATTTTTAAAATTTTTCTGTATACCAAAATAGAGAGCAAAAGAAAGTTTGTCTAGAGAAAGAAAATCCCCCCCCCCAAACTTTGCTGTATCATACTTTAAGACGAGTGTCCATTTCACCTATTCCCTTAGATTATAATCTATATAGAGGGTTCTTATCCTTCTTTTCCTCTTCATTTGTAATTTAAGAGAAAGGTTCTTATTCCCATCTCTTATAGCAGGGGTCTCCAAACTACGGCACGCGGGCCAAATCCAGCCCGCGACAGCCAATGATTTATTGTTGTTACTATTGCTGTGATACGTTGAAGAAGAAAACACAGAATGATAATTACTCGGTTTTATTTACCAGCTGGGTAAAACTTAACGACAGAAGAGAGGACGTAGAAAACTTAAGTATCTAAGCTTAAGCATATTAATAACTAACAAATAATTGAAATGAATCCACTAATCACAGTAAAACAAAAACACTAAGGAGATTTATGTAATTGTGATTTTCCACCGACAATAGTTTGTAGTTGTGGATCAATTTTACTTGTACCAATTATTAAAAGAGATTTAAGATGCTCATCGGTTAATTGAGATCTGTAAACATTCTTTGTGTACTTCATCTTGGAAAACGTTTTCTCACACAAGTAAGTAGTACCAAAAACAGAAAACAACCCACGAGCAAATTTATGCAAATTATCAAATTGTACCAGTGGAAGGCCCTTATAAAATTCCAACAAAGATGAATTTTGATATTTGTTCTTAATCATATCACTGCACTGTAAATCAATAATTTCCGTTTGGACTTTCGGGGCCAGGGTTTCAATATCAGAATCAAAAGGATTTTGAAAAAGCTTAATTTCATTCGCAATGACATCAAAATCTGAGAAACGAGTATCAAAATTTATCTTCAAAGCACTCAAAGTTTCGATTGCAAAATTGACGGGAAACCCAGTCTCTGTAGTGTGGCTGAATATTTCACATGTTTTAAAATGTGTGAAACATTTTTTACGTAATTACGATTGAAATAGTATTATTTCCTGCCTGAAGGATTTGATATAAATCAGGGAGATTCTGATAGCGTTTGTGCCTCTAGCCTTTTTATATGCAATTACTGCCATCTCGAAGTGATCGGAATACGCATATCGGAAGAAGTGTCACAATACACAATAGTAATTGAAATGCAAAAAAAAACCACGTAAGTTTGCTTAGGTCGCGCACTTTGCGACTATTCTAGTCTAGAAATACAGTTAAGGGCAGAAAAATTAAAACTGTAATGGCCCTTGGAACATACTGAAAAAAACATTATGGCCCGAAGGCTTCAAAGTTTAGAGACCCCTGTCTTACAGGATTGTAACACCGCTTTCCGACTACCTACCCCGAATGCTCCGGGGACATCAAAGTACCCCGGAAAGCTGCAAAAGAGTGGCAAAAAAGGAAAGTCTACCCTGTTTGCGGACTCATAGGTCGTTGGAACGCGGCTTAAGGGTTCCTCCTCTCGTCTTGAAATCACCAACACATGGGAGCGAGGGTCCAATTCCTCCCTTCTCCCATATTTCATCGTAATTCCCAACCATTCACGAAAGCTGCATAAATCACATCCGTTCATCTTTTTTTAACACCTCATTTTTTTTATCTGCTTTTGTTTTTAAAATAAAAATGGAAACTGAAACAGTCATAATTTTTTCTCTTCTGCCCCTAATTCATTTAATGCAACACTGAGCCCTTGAGTTTTTTTCTCGCAAATAACCCAAAAAAATTTCCCTTCTGCATTAGCTATCAGATTGGAAATGCTGATATAGCCTTAAAATTATATTTTACCTCTCTTTATCCTACAAGGAAAATAAGCATCAATACTGATAAACGTTGCAGATGTTTTTAATATGATGCGTTTTGCATATTTTTTTGATATCATGCTTTTAAATTTTAAATAAACAAAGAGTGGATGTTTTTTTTCCTTAACTGAAAAAAAAGTATTGATATCATTTCGGATTAATTATACTATTTTTTTGTGTCTGGCTGTATCAATGTCTAAAAATGCTAAGAAAAATATTAACATTATGGTAATTTTGTTTGTTTATTTATAATTGTATCAATACCCAAGTGCTTTAAATGTTATGAAAAGAAGTCTCCGAAGAGAGAAATAACAAATGGAAGAAGAAAGATGCTTAATCTGTAAAGAATTGTGTTGGATGATCATTTGTGTTTTTAAGGAAAATGGAAATAAATTAACAACCAATAATTAATAACCAATGAAAGAAGAAAATTGTTTGGTTTTTAACAGATAATTATTCAAATAAATAAATAAACTTTGATATCGCAGATTATTTCGATGCCATGAAATTTATCTTGATGGATACAACGTTTTTGCATGAATTCTGATTCCTCATTTTTTTCCTGAAAACAGAAAATATATCTATTATCCACAACATGAAACTTAAAGTTTATTCTTCAGTGGTTATTAAAAATGATCAGAACTCAAAAATTATAAACAATTGGACGAATTAATGTCCCTATATCTTGCAAAATAAACATAATATTGACAAATTTCTTCAATTTTCTTTTCAATTCTTCCTTCCCAACTCTTTAAATTTTTCAAATAAATAAATAATTTTTCCACATCTTTTCAGTACATCAGGTAATCAAGATTAGGTTCCTCTGACATTATTTTATTCGCCAGTCACAGCTTTGTTTTGAGGAAAAGAAAACCAAACCATTTGACTTCAGATGCGAAATAATTTTGTATTGCTGGTAAAAAAAATATTTTTTTTTTCTATAAAAATAACTTTTATTTTACTTGAAATATCTTTTTAAGATTGTTTCCTTTATCTGTCTTCGTACATTTCCCACCACCTAAAAATGCGTATTATTTTTCTTCTTCTTAAGTGTTATACACAAATTTTTATAGAAATGAAAATGCCCTTTTCCCGTAAATTTAATTTAGCAAGCATGGAATTCAGGCAAAAAGTTCTGTCCTTAACAGGAGTTGATCCCTTCATGTATGTAGCTATTACTTCTGCATACAAAGCAGCCATGAGAAGTACATATCACTGAAAACATAGTCAGAGCCGGATTTCTCTGTGAAGGAGCCCA
The DNA here is from genome assembly GCA_026543055.1 of Argiope trifasciata. Classification (NCBI taxonomy): domain Eukaryota; kingdom Metazoa; phylum Arthropoda; class Arachnida; order Araneae; family Araneidae; genus Argiope; species Argiope trifasciata. The sequence goes on along the minus strand of JAPMOQ010040752.1, from coordinate 83,479 downwards.
GGAGCAAGAAACCATTTGGGACCCTAAATTTTGTTTCGAAGTAAAAAAAAAAAAAAACCATTTAATAATATTCCATGTTTATTTAATACGTGATTTTATTTTAATATTAATTAAATTAAGAAAATTACAATATTTTTCTTTTTTTTATTATTAGAATAGCAAGAGCATTAAGCATTAGGCACATACGCTTGGTCGAAGATAATCATTAATAAATTTTATATAGCTGAAACAGTGTTCAACATTTATTATGGTAACTGGCAACATAAAGCTATATAACAATTTTCTAATTTTCTCTTCTAAAGTTTTTGCATCTGTGACTAATTTGAAATACTTTTAAATTTATCTTCTATCTGTACAAAGAGAGTATCCGTTACAGATTAAAAAATAACAAATTCTAAATCTAAATTACACAACCGGGTTTTCTACAATTTCATCTTTTGCTGCTTCGAAATACAATTTCTCTTTTTCGAATTCATTTTTGAGGAAAATGTTCTGAAAAATTCAAATTGCGTGTTATCGTATTTACTATATTTAAATATGAGTTAAATTTTAGATTTCAATCTTAATTTTAGAGACTCAATTAAACATCCAGTTGAAAAAAATTATTTTTATTTTACATATTTACTGATAGCTTACATTTATTGATAGCTGATTTTGAGCAATATTGTAAACCATACTGTTAAAAATAAAATAAATTATTTCTTTATTTAATCGAATAGATTCTTAGCTTTGAATGCCTCTATAATGTTATTATTTGCATTAATAAATTCTTCTGTGACTTTACAAGTGCGTTCAAACTGTATCTAGACTTCTTTATCTGTTTTGACTCTCTAACGAGTGTCGCATACTGGTTTCAGAGTAATATTTACTTTTCTTTGTAGATTTTCCTATCTTCACAAATTAATGAATTATAAACTATAATCGGCCAGGTTCATACATAAATTACATTAGGATTTAGTGCAATTATTCTAGATTTAACACATATATTTCGATTTCATGTTGTTATCTTTGTCTTATGCCTGTCTACTATAATCCATAATATCTAAATCAAGCTCACTTAATATTTCCAGTAGATTTTGCTAGTATTTCTCCAGTCACACCAGTTACTTCATCAAACCTTAGAAATGATTCATATTTACTCAATCTTTTCTCTTCAAAATTTAAATACCTAATAATGATTGATGTTTGTTTTTTAAAGGAAATGTCAAAAATAGAATCAATTTGGATACAGTAATATGTATCTGCAATTGCATTGTCTTTAATTTTGTTAAGAACTTCATTTCCTAATGTAGGAAATACTTATTATTGCAATGTATGAGTTAAATCATTGACAATTCTGATTTTGGAAATTTTTATTCTGTTATTTGGTTCGTAAGCAAAGAGTTGTATTTAGTTAGCAATTCGATTGCTCTTAAAAAATTTCCATTATTAGACGTTCCTATTATTTCTGGGTTCCACGATTACTAGATGCTAAAAATAGAATATATTCAATTCTTTAAAATTGTTATTCAAGTCATGCTGTTTCCTTACTTATATTAATTTGAATTTGCTTTATCAATATTCAAAACAAATTTAGTCGATTTAATAATTCTTTACAAGCCACAAACGAATTAAAATGAACACTGGAACAGTTTACAGCTTTCTCCAGTTGTTATAGCCACCTATAAATCACGAAGTTTGGTCCCTTAGTATTTTTTTAAAAAACAAACCAACAAAAACGAAATAAAGGATTTTTGGACTTTTGAATAAATTAGAAAGCTGGGAAGTTGAGTTTCAATATTTGGCATTTTTTTGAAGTGAAATATGAAGTGAAAAATGATATCCCTTAAGCATTTTTAGCAAACACTTTTATGCCTTTACAGGTCCAATTTCAACATGAAACATTCTAAATTTACCAGTTATAATACTTGGCCATAAACCAAGATCATTATACTCTCATGAGCGTATTTATTAACATTGTGTTCGTCATTATTTTATGACTCGATCATATTTGTATAAACACACTGTTTTTCAACAAATTTCACCGTTGCAACATTTTAATTGCAACAATGCAATTTGTGAGGAGCTTTTTCTCCAGTTGAAGGTTGAATTGTAACTTTTGAAGCCGAAGTAATTTCATTGTCAGAATTACTTTGTTGCAAAGTAAACATCCACCTGTGACTTCTTAAACATTAGCTTTTCTACTATTTCCTTTTCTGATAATTTACTTTTTTGACATCCAGAGCGATGTTTCAATGGCATAGACATGGTTATATCTAACAGGATTAAGCAGTTTATAGAATGAAATATCAAATTACTTTTTGCTGTACAACACGCTATTACCTTGTAGGTGAAGTAAGTGATGGTAAATCTGCTTACCTTATATTAATAATATTTTGCACACTTGAACAAGACTATAACGTATACTGTAAACTTCGTATATTTCCAAATCCATCCGCTGCTTCTTTTAAACTTTTTTTATTAATTCTTTTCATTCCGGTCGTGGCTGACAAAGAAATAAAGCAGTGTGCATTGCTAAGAATTGATTATTTAATTTATTTTCCTTTTTTGTGTGAACAGCTTAAACTAAATAATCATACATAGATACACGCATAAAAAGCATTACATTAGGTATAGGAAAAAGATTATAGCTGGCGATTTAAAAGCTGATGATTTGAACCGAACCTTAGCCTCGACTTCTAGGTACCGAGCATGCCGCTCTTCCTTTGCATGTCTGAAGGGTATTTCCTTGTACATAAATGAACTCCTTCCCTTCTTTTATAGATGAATTGCATAGACGGTGATCGTTGCCTGATAAAAATGTCAGTTGATTCTCAACCACATGGAAAATAACTTGTAGACTTTTAGTATGAGTAACATAATTATTATTCAAAATACTATTTTAATTCTTAATAATAGAGGGGACTTTCTTAAGTCGTGTGGCCCGCGTGCATAGCACCCGCCGCACCTTCCAAATGGCCGGGCGTGAATTTAATTCCCATGGTTCCTATTGAGAAGAATCCAATAAAAGGTAACTGATGCTGAAGGAGGGGGAGTAAACCCTATTTTTAGATTATGATCTAATAGAAGGGAGAAAGGACTTTGTTTGGATCCTCTGTTAGTGTGCTTTCCAAGGAGGAGGGAGGGGACGATATACATATTCTCTTCAGAAACCTGCTTTTACTATGCATTAGCAAAACAAGAAAGAAAGGACTGAAAAAGAACTGAAAATATGGCTTGAATGGAGGAGCACATGAAGACATTTCACATTAAATGGGCTAACCACTAGATCAGCATTAAATGTTATATTTTTTTATAGCGGCGAGATAAATGTACTTACTAACCTCCATTACAATTACTATCATAAATTTTTCCGGAGAAGAAAAGATTGCCATGAACTCAGAAAAGTCTTAAGGAAAAAATTTGCATGTTAGAAAAATTTGTAAGGGAAAGCTTTGAGCTTTTCCTTCTTTCAATATTTATAATGCGAATGGATATTAACCTGCTGAATAACTCCTACTTCAAATATAAGCAAAATAGGCTATTTGTTAGTAGATTCTCTTTAAATGTAAATAAATTATGTTTACAGATAGCAATATTAGTTTAGACAATATTACTTGGATCATATTCTACTCGTTTTTTTTGCTGTTGTCTAAAATTTCTAGAAATAGTTTCGACTGATATATAGCCATTTATCATCTCATTATTCATAGTTATCAATAACAGCCTTCATAAATATAAATGAATTCATGACATGCCTCCTGTT
>JAPMOQ010040752.1:0-19609 GCA_026543055.1 Argiope trifasciata | reverse complement strand
ACATAAAGCTGAAGTAAACTGCCATTTCATTTTGTTAAACTTTCTCGAAAGCCAAAATAGAGTGCAAAAGAAAGTTTGTCAAGAGAATGAAAATGCTGGATCGTACTTTAAGAAGAGTGTCCCCTTCAGCTCTCAACTTAGATTATATTCTAAACAGAGGGTTCCTGTCCTCCTACTCCTCTGCATTGACAAACATGAAATTCTTCTGAAAAATAACACGAAATTTCAATTTCTTTCCGAATGTGGGAGTTATTAAGAAAATATAGAAAGTTTCCAAATAGATCACATGTTTTCTACATCAAGAACTGAAAAACCATTCAGAAACTATAGCAAATTTGATTGCGCATTGGCCCCCAATGAGATTTTTCACAAAAATTCTACCAAAGATAAACAAGACAGAAAACGGCTTTTATAGATACAAAATAGCAGAAAAACGTATAAAAGTAAAAATATAAAAATCAGATAAACATCCTAACATATACTTAATACCGAATGAATTGTGCTCTTTAAAAAACGGACCAAAAATTTAGGTTATTACATTTTTGTAAAAATTCGTCTTTTGAAGACTCGCCTACCTTGAAACTGTCAATCATTTTTTTTTTATTTATGCAGAAAAAGCATATTTAATTGTATACTTGTTCACCCTGATATTGAAATGCATTTGATTTACAAAATGATTAGTCCTTCAAATCTATCATCTGTCATAAGAATCGCGATATTTGGAATATTAGACTAATATAAAAACAAATGTTGAGTATAAAAGCTTTCAGACGGATTCGGCTGAAATCTATTCTACGAGAAATCGGTTTTTGAGTTTGGAAGCATGTCGTGTTGTCTTGCGAATGCCAGTAATGCACATGTACAGAGTTGTTTAATAAATATAAATGTTATCTCTCTACAATTCCGAATTTCCAAAAGTAATCCACATCTAAGAATGGATAATTAATTAAACGAAGCTGTGGTTAGAGCATTGACTTTTGTTGAGTACATTACATGAATCGTAAAAATTCAAGGGCCTGGAGATAAAATTAATATTTAAGTTCAATTTGAAGGCTTACAAGCAAATTCTACATCCAGTATTCTATTTGTCTGGATTCCAAACATCCTACTTCATATCTATTTATTCTCTGCTAGCACAATGAGGCGATGCTATAAAAACATTTAGCAACATTGAAATTTGGTTAGTCTTTTGTGCACTGCATGACATTCTATATATAAGGATGCTTATAATATGACTTGCGAAAGATCGCTTAAAGCATTCTGAGGGAATGAAATAATGCCTTCACAGAAAATCAAAGATTACACATTATTTGTTGGATAGTAAGTGTTCGCTATTAAAAGGTTTAACAATTTTTATTTGTGATAGAATCGGATGGAAATTATAACGTCTTCTGTCAATAGCTGTAGAATATATTATCGACTGGATATCTTTGCATAATTTTTGTATTCTGAAATGTATATCAATTTAGATTAGAATAAGATGTTTGCAGAAACAATTCTTTTTTTTAATTCTTAGTTATTTGTCCTGAATTAAAAAAAAATATTTGTAAATTGAGTCTTTCAAATTTCTATAAATGGTGCTACAAGGAAGGCTGGTTATTTAAGACGCTATAATTTTAGATTTGAATTTTTTCAATTTTCATTTATACCTATTTCAATGCTATAAAATTTTTTCGACTAGATCTTTGAAAATAAAGATATATAATAATATACTATCGGTTATAAATTTCGATAAATATTTTAATATAATATGGGTTTACAAATGATTGTTAATATCCAGAACGAAACTGGATCCCTCTTTTTAGTATTTGAAAGAAATAGAAATTCCCAACATACTGAAGAAATCGTACATGCACTACATTCCATAATAGCTGATTGAATGATCTACTCTATTACGTTCATGCGCCTCATTAATACGGTTAGAATTCTTCTCTTTGCTTACTTTTTTCCGAAACTACAGTTCACAAGCTTTAAAACAACGTAAAATTTTGAAAATGTCTTTAGTATTCCAATCACAATTACTCTAATTCATAGTACATTTTATATACAAATTCAAACGCTTCTTAACCCTCCGGGCGCCCAGTTATTCTGAGTTGGCTTGTCAAAAATTTCCCTCCATCCGTCAATAGGTTGCTTCAAAAAAATATCAGCTTCACACGAGACAGTGTCCGAAAAATAAACGAGCATTTTTCACTTCCCCTCTTTCTCAGCTGCGGGGTTCCCATTAACCCAGTGGGGAGACTGGTTTGCAATCTATCTGGTTATCTTATCTTACTGATGACCACTTCCCTCCCCTCCATTCTTCACTCACCAACTTTTTTTTCGTATTAGCAATATGTAAATTCGAACTAAACGGCGATATGAATTCACGTCTTTGAAAGGGAGAAATATTTTGCATAGAGGTCTTAAATTTGTGAACTAATTTTTTTTTATATAATTAGATTGACTATCTCATATCTGTATTATTCCAACATTTTTACAAAAGACACTATGCTATTAATTGTTTTTTTTCTTAAAAGTATATATATATAAAAGAAGAAAGGCATTTAGAAACATAAAAATGCTGATGACATGCTACACATTTAAATTTTTTCTGCATATAATATAAGTAATATTTAATGTGAATAAATATTCTTTTTTCCGAGTGCATATAATTTTCAAAATTTGTGTTTCCAAAAATTTATTTTTAGACACGTAATTTAAGATATCTTTTTCACTGAGAGGTGAAAAATTTACATCTTAATTAAAACATCACACCAATTAATGTCGTTGCTCTTTCATAGAGAAGCATATGATTCGATAATTCTTTGACAAACTTTACAAAGCTGCATTTTAAAGCTTTTGGAATTTATATAAATGTTGGAAAATATCACTTGAGGTGTTCTTGCATTTAATATTAATAGGATATTTTAGTTTCTAACTCAAAATGAAAGACAATTTTCAAAAGATATTGAAAGAAAAGAAAAGAAATTTTTCACTAATTTTTTTTTGAAAATTTCCAATTGATGAAATCAGTTTTTAGTGAGATATGAAGCGATATTAATTGCAATTCACTCACAGTAGTAGCCGTGATTTATTTTATATGTAAAGGTCTTATAGCCTTAGTTATCTAAATATTTGTATGAAATCAAAACGCCTTTGTAAAAAATAATAAATTGTGATTTTTTAAAAATATAATTAAAAAAAATCATTTAATATATTTCTACCTGTTATGAATAAAAAGTTATTTGTCAAGTTTAGTACAGTTTTGTTGTTTAATCAAATATCACTTTTGGCAAGAAAACACTTTTCAGCGCTTCAGCACAATACGTCTTAGAATCTATCTTTGAAAATATCAGAGTTAACATATAGGCACATTTTTAAAAAAATTCTGAATTACAGAATATGCAAGCGTATGAATCGAACGTTCCAAATTAAGTAATATCGTACTTGTCATATTCCTAAATGATATCAAAGCAAAACAGAATATAAACCGAAATTAAGGCTATTGGAGATGATAACAAGAACATGTTTGTAGCAACTAAGCAACTTTCAAAATTAATTTTATTAATATTCAACTAAAATTTTTGGGTTGATTCTTCAAACAATTTTTTTAATGTTTTTCTAATTCAAAGAATCTGATCTTGAAGAAATTAAAGTGCCTTTTTGAGACTAAGTTTTTCATATTTAAATAATATTTGTTTAATTTATATATTGTTCAAAAATCTACAGCTTATTTCAGTGATTTATTAATAACGTAATGAATGCAGAAATAATATAGTGATTAATGTATAGAATATATACATTAATCACTAACAGAATCAGGTATAAATCCGAAATTAAATTCAATAAAGTAGTGAAAACTTAATTTGCATTGAGCATTTTATTTCTATTTTCAAGCTAATGTTCATTTGATTATATTCATTGCGCTGACGATTCCTATTTCTTCATGACACTCCAGAATGAGTCATTAAAACGCAAGATTTTTTTTCTTTTCAAAATTTAATCTTTGCAAATATTTTGAAACTTTTAGTATGATATCATTTGAAATTGTAGAAACATTTTTAAATAGTTTTAGAAAATTATTATTTCAAATTGGGATTAGTTGCAATGTATATAAAGTATCTCATATGTCACATTTAAAAAATAGTTTCCTAAATATTTTAAAGTGCTCATTAAAATATTCATTCATTCATCATCAAAGTCTTAATGATGTCGTTATTCTTGATTTCATCAATTATGGCATATCATGTGAAAGATTCTTACATCGTGTTATTCAAATAAGCCATTAAAAAGTTCTTAAAAATTTTAACTGAAGTTACTGTTTAAACAAAGCAGATATTTTTTCTCAACGTGAAGAAAGTAACGCCGGAAAGTTACGGTAAAATAACAAAATTGATTTCAATTTCATTTCTATAAAAAAGAATTGTTACAAATTACTTCTAAAATTCTGAATTGTTTTTAAAACCTGAATAAAAATTGTCCCGAAAACGAAAATTTTGTCTAAGGAAAGTTAATCTTTTGAATTTTAATGTGACACAACAATTGTCAATAAGCTTTTCTGCTTGATTAAATTTAAATTAAGATTTAATAAATAAGAAATAAGAAATTTAAAAAAGATTCTAATTAGTGATTATCTATTGGTCAGGAAGTAATTATGTACCAAATTTTATAAATCCAGGACCAGCTGTTTATATTAATTTTTTGTTTATTTTGTTTTCTAGCTGTTTTCTAATTAATTTTTTTGTGATTATCGTTTCTCGCGATTTACAAAAAAAAAAGAATTTTACAATATGGCTATTATAAATATATTATAACTTTTGATTCGGAACCTATAATATAAATTTACATTACTGCGAATTAAATAAAATAAAACACAAAAAATAAATTAATTTAAACACAAATAATTAAATTAAAACATGAAATTCCTTGCAAGTCTTTATGCCGTGTTTTTAAATAAATGAAAAAGAAAATTGAAACATTTTTACATCAAAAATCAAATTTTAACAGACAGTCTTTATTTCTTAACTGAAAATTTGTCAACGTATTCATGTCATGAATTTTGAGGCAAAGTAGTTAAATAAATATTTAAAATAAATTATTTAAATTATTTTTATTTTTGTCATTCTTTTGAAGGCGTTAGACGTATTTTAAAATTGTTTAATAGCAACATTTTACGTAAAAATCTATTTAGAAATATTTTGCTTTACTAAGGAATGTGTTCGTAAGTTATTATTTTGGTAAGTAAAATTTAGTGAGAAGATTTTTTTTCTCATAAGTTTCTAAAAACCACATGAAATATACTTCCTACTTAAATCACTTAACGAAAAGGAATTCTTTTATGAGCTCTAAGTGCTTCTACTCGGTTCTCTTTAGGGGGTTATCGTAAAGTAATCTATCACTGACAAGAAGGTCATTAACGGAGGGGAACGGCACAGAAGAAAAAACACGTCTTCGCCCTTTTCGACGCTTCAATTGAAAGTAGGAAAAAACCGTTTGCGCCCGCCTCGGAAACAACTGAACAGAACGAAAAAACACGGTTACGCCCGTTTCGGAGGGTTTGTGCCTTCCAGAAAAAGACGTCTCCGCCGCTTGGAGGGTTAAACTGATCTTTGTCTTAATAACAAACCTTTTCATCTGTTTTATCTGATATGTAAGTCATGCATTTCCCTTTTGTAAAAATAAAGTTATATTCTGATATTTTTTTATTACTCACCGCTACGCTTTCTGCTGTCTCCTTTTTCCTTCCTTCCGTCGAGGGTAGACGTGGGAGCTTTCCATGAGAAGCTTTCGTCGCTCTGTTTGCTTCCTGCATCTCATAAAGAGCAAATACACACACGTGCTTGCTGTGCGTGGCGACCCATTAGACGGGCATTGCACTGTGGTCCCCAGTGTATTCATCGATTGGTATCCTATCCGTTTCGTTATTCCGTTAGGGATCAAGAAAAAGGGCTATTCTCTTGGGCTTAGCGTTAAGGGTGATCAACATTCCTAGACAGGGCTCTGAGAATAAGATTAGCACCATGGTAAGTGGAGAGGCTGGGGTTCTGAGGGCCGATAACTGTCATCTCTTGTAGGGCTCGGTGTTGGCAATAATGTCGGGATCTGAATCTTTTGACCTTTTGTGCATGGGCAAAAAGAACAAAACTTCCTTCAGTGGGCTACAAATGCAACACGATTTATCACTGTCAAAACATTTCGATAAGTTTTTAAAATTTTGGATAGGGGTATCTTCTACCAACGATTCTTCCTTTCGGTTTTATTGGCTGAAATGAGTATAGGCGCATCTTGGAAAAGTATCAACTGTTGAGAAATTACGTTAGGGGATTTGTTCATTGAGGATCTCTTTCAAAAACATGCTCACCATATAGCCAAAATGACTAACATTGCATCCATTCCAAAGACCGTTAGTGCATATACGACTTTAAACTTCTCCTCATGAATAATATCTTACGAGGATATTTTTCATTCTCCAGTAGCTGAAAAACGAAAAGTTGAGTAACTCCTTGAAACCAATCGTTTGATCCTGACATTTCATTCATCTAAAATAACGCAATACATTAAAGCTGGTTGCATGAAATTGGCCGTTAGGCCTTACATCCCCACGCCCTTGCGATGTTTCACTTGCCAGAGTTTTGATGACTCCAAAGTTTTTTGCAGCGCCCGCTGTACGGAAACAGGATATGGAAACTGACTGTACCGCACAGGAAAAATTCCTCAATTGCAAAGGTTTGCACACTTCTTTTTCTTGTTCTGTCCATCTGGATGTTTGAAAGGAAATGATTGCTGGAAAGGCAAAAAAGGGCATTTCATATTCGAAAGCAAAGCGAATTGTGAACCACGTAGACCTGTTGATGGATCCAACAATTCTAATGCTATTGAGAAAACATAGGAAACAAGAGGCACTCAGATAATGCCTATAATGCAGCATGTTGATAAGAATCTGTTTACACCATCTTATACACCTTCTGAAATTTGTCCAAAGCTGAATCATTTATAAACTTTTCGCCCAGTCTTCCTATATAAGGCACTTCTCAAGGTATCCCACAATGTAAAGTCACTACAACTTCACAAAACATGGCAAGTCTCAAAACCGTTAATATAAGGAAAATTTAAGAAAGACCCCCAAGCTTAAAGATAAAACCATTATTGCAAATACGTCCAATCCTAACATTGACAGCGAAATAGCATCTGATAACACAACATAACACAATGCAATACGCATGAAACAATTGATTAAACACCATTTGCTCTGGAACAATCAATTGATTCCACCTCAGTTCATAAATATGTTTTAAGAAGAGTCCGCAAGACAGTCAAGTGAAATGGGTTGATCTGAAAAAAATTTCGAATTGAATATTTAATTACCCCTATTCATGATAAATACTGAAAGGAATATCGAATTAAAAGGTTACAAGAATTTTTTAACTTGTTTTGATGTACTTGTTTATTAAAACTTTACTTTAAAACAAATGATATTTTTTGTACTTGTTTTAATGTTACGAGTGTTGCACTTTCACATTTTAAATTTCCTTGATACTTTAACATTTTTGAAAAAGAAATTCTATCTGGAATGCAAATTACATTTTAAAAACCGTTAATACTATTGACTTTTGGACGTCTTTCATTTTATGTCTAGAATTTTAAACTGCATGACTGCATTTTTCGAGGCGTTTTTAACATTTTTTGCGCAGTATAGGCACATTTGGCTCTTCAGCCATTAAACTCATAATACCATTCTATAACTGAGTTGAGAAAACGTGGCGAAAATAATATGTGAGAAACGTGTATCAGATATATAGATAATTTTGATGATGACTTTTTCTATTCAATATTTTATGCTAGACTTAAGGGTGAGATAATTAAAAATAGATATTGTAATTCTTCAGCCTAGAACCTTGCTTTTCTATTTGAATTTCCTTTATCGTAGGAGTCCCATAAGCATTTCGTAAAAATTAGTAAATCGGATGTAAAAGCTCTAGGAAATCCAAATTGGATTCTTCTGCTATCATTTTTTTTTTGCAAAAACGTGAAAGCATTCCAAAATTAGAGAATGTAAAGTTTGCTTATAGACACAAGTGAATTTTCCTGGGAGATATGCAGCACCCTGTATCACCAATGTTTTAATATTTTTTGTAATATTAAATGCATTTCATAATTATTTATGTGTTAGTTTGTCATTATTTTTGGCAATATTTTATTTTTTTATCACAATCTATAGATAATTTATGTAACTACTTTGTCAACCCTAAGGTTACATACAGAATTTTTATATATATAACTTTGCTTTTCTATGCTTCAAATTTTTCAAATTTCCAAATTTGAGTAAACTGATATGTTCTATAAGTTTCTTTGACTGGGGATTATATCTTTTCTTTATATATTAAATTTTCCCAGTATTTGCAGTTATGATAGAAAGTGGACCTTGTGTCAGTAACAGTGTTATCATTATGAAGTTATGTGTATGGTTTGGATGCATTACACTTAGCTAGACTTGGAAAATATAAGTAATGAGCCTTGAATTTAAAAAATTATTTTGATTTATTTCGGGATGTTGTGCAGAGGGGAAAACGATTTCTGCTCACCACCACAATTAACTTTTATGCGCAGGTTATCCAGGAGGCAAAAAAGGACAGATTAGTGCCCAATGAAAGACATTTAGAATACCTTGCTGTATACAAATTCTACTAAGTAGTAACCCATGCTGAGATATTCTATTTATGAATTTTATTAAATATTATTTTACTAAAATAATTTATGTGTTGATTTGATAAATTAAGCTGTTTGAAATTTTTCTCTGCTGGGGGTGTAAAAGGAATTATCAATTGTATATTTTTTGCAAAAAAAATGCTGGTCATCTTATTTTCATTTGTTGAAAAGTTTCTTGAATCTTCAAAGCTTTATCTGTTATAAACTATTATGCAATGCCAAAAGGAGTGTTTATGGTTATCAATTGCTTTAAGAGTTGGAAACCCATCGGTGAGTCTCAATTTCAATTCGTATATTAAAGCCTAAATGGTGCCAAAGTTTAACTTTTAATGAAAAAAAATCAATTAAATTATCATTCGGGTTAGATTTATGTTCGTAAAAGTGAGCAAAATTTATTACGTTGGCCTGAATAATTTGGCCATTTATTATAGAAAACAAATCATCAGAATTAGTTATGTTCAAACAACCGTTTATGTACTGATTTATTGATAAATTTCTTAAATGGTGAGGATTATTTTATTTTTGAATAGACATTTTTATTGGTGTTTCTACAAATTTTATTAAAATATCCCGAACATAATTCCATCTTCATCTCATTCTGGAATAAGAAAAAGAATTAATGCGTCTAATTGCATTGCCTGGGCCAAAATTAATTCGAATGCCAAAATTAATGATATTTTAATAATTCTTGTTTAAAAAATTGCAAAAACACTGTTTCTGATTACCTTTCAAAATTTGAGGATAACAGCACTATTAAACGAATTTTTATTTCGCATAACTACTGCCTCAAATGCATCTAAACATGAGATGCAACAAACACCCATGCTTCCAGTTTTTCTGTTTCATTGGTAGGTTGTTGCACGAATAATTCACTATTTATTCCTCTCTAACAAATATTCTTAACGGCTTTGTACTCTGATACAGACTTTAATTCTAACTTGGTTCTGACTTTGTTAATATAGTTATAGTTATTAACCAAATCGAAATCTAATTTTGGCGAAAGGCATCGTCGATTAAGGCTCCAAAAATTCCCCGAAGTCTCGTTCAACGATAAAATCAAGCCGTTACTCTTTCTACACAAATAGGTTTCTTTTCAAGCAAGCTCCCAACACAGATCGTTACCAAACTAACAAGAGACATCACTGCTTCCTGGCGCCTTTTTCAAAACATCGCTCTTTAAGCGAGTCACATTTTAGCATGCTATTTTTACTTCCATTCTAACATATTAATCAAAATATGTTAGAATGCACTTAAGCATTTTTCCTTTCTCTTTAATACCAAACAAGTGTTGATATTTTCCATTTCGGTTATGGCTTGGATAATCAAAATTTTGAAGTCATGAAACAATCGCTTTAAGCGGAATCTATTGTATTGTTATTATCTGCAAAAAAAAAAAAAAAAAAAAAACTATGTATATTACTGATCCAACATTTGAAAGAATAAATGTATTGGGACCAACTAACCTTTTCTAAATTATCTTTTAAAACTAGTTAATATATTTAATCGACCTGAAATTTATTTTTTGTACGACAAAATACGTTATTCGAGAGGAAGCTAAAACTGATTTAGCTTCCTCTCTGTCAAAGTTCCTCTAAGTCAGGACAAATAGTGAGGTTAAGAATTCCATTTATTCGAAAAATTTAGGATAGCTATTATTCAAAATCGACTCTGCCTAATAAATTTTTCTTTCTTTATTACTTTAATATAAATGCAAGAATTCGAAAAATTCAAAATCCAAAAGCATATTTCGCTTTTCTTTAGCAGTGAGTACAAATTAGTTTTAATGAGTAGTGAGTTAACGGAGAAAAACGGAGTAGCGAGTATTAATTAGTTTCAAATGGAAAATGTTGATGGATGAACTAAACATAAGGCCTCATGCTACAATATTTCCACTTATGAGTTCAAATCTCCTTGAAACATTTTTTATGGAGAAGTCGATTTAAAATATAAACAAATTGTTTTCAACATCTATTTATCGTAGCTAATATTTGTTTTCACCATCAACGAAGTAATTCTTAGTTATCTAATTAATAAATAAATTAATATCACCTTTATATTTTATTCAATTATATTCCAAGTTTTAGTATTGCTTAAATTCGTCAAACTGTGGGCAAATTTTGAAGCGTATAAATTTCGTTAAAACTTAACAATATAAAATTCCTATCAAGATCTTTCATGTCATAAAATGCCAAATTTCTTACCATGTATACATGTATTTTTATATGTAGACATGTTGATTAATATTGTTCTTTTTTCTTTATTTTTTTTGGAATTATTCAATACACTGAACAAAATTTTAGTTAAATTTAAATTTTCTGCGAAAATTTAAATATACTAACCGTCTGTGAAGGGAATACTTTCACAGATGCGTGTTTCAAAACAGTCCACTGTAATTCGTAGCGAGACCACACAAAGTATTCTATAATTTATAGGAGTCTGAAAAGAATTTATATATTCTAAGAGAATTAATTTTTGATCCAAGCTGTGTTCTGACAGACAATCTCAGTTGATGGATCGCGAACATTAATTTTACATATGATAGTTACCCGTCAAACGTTGCAAAAGCCTGTTGATGTGCTTTACACGACTTTCCACAGAAAGTGGTTAAAATGTATTCTTGTGATTATTTTTGCACATTTTTTTTTGTTTTGATCAATTTGCATGTAACTAATCACTTGTCAGTGTTTAGAGTTATATGCAAGTTAAAAATTAAGCTTGAAATTTTAATAGGCATTGTTGCTAGATGCATTAAATTTTTTGAATTAGTTTTGAAATATTTAATTTAATTTTTATTTTTTACTGATAAAAGAGAATTTGTAAAATGCTCTACAGGAAAATTAGGCGCCAAAGGTATTTATTTTTAACTTCGGCATTTTCTTTCAATATTTTTAAGATACTACACATACTAAATAGAGTAACGCGCACATTTTAATACAGTGTATGAAAGATCAGATTTTTAAATATTCTTTGGTTAACCGTGAATTTGTAAATACCATACAGTCCTAAATGTTCAAAAATCCGACTTTCCTTTTATTACTGAAAAATGTTATTGTTACGATTTTGCATGTTTTTATAATGTCAGTTCATTTCCTCCTTATACTACTGAAATACGAATTTTGCCCAGTAAAATCTTCAAACTTGAAGACGCAAGAAATTAATGGCAATCATTGCTTAAAAAATGCCTGTAAAACACATCTTTGTACATATTTAATATATTTTAATTGCACTCCACTGTATGCATTGAATGATCGTGTACAGCTACCAAAACGACAATTATCAAAATAAAATAAACAGATTTCATTGTTTTCAGTTTAAATCAATAGGACAATCTTCCAACAACTTGTCAAATATTATCCTTTTTCAATCAATTGATTGAGAAACAAATTCAGATTTGCATATTTTTTATTGTAGAGAAGCTAGTCAAATTCTACCATTGCTCGATATCGGTTGATTTTCTGACTCATTTTTTAGTTGCCTTTTTTTTCTTAAATAATTTGTTGGTAGGAAAAGATAATATATTATGATCTTCAAATTCATGCAAGTTAACAGGAATCGATTTGATCATTTTCCGGTCAAGGCGTAACCAAATAGGAATCTTCGACCAAAAAACTACAATAATCAAGTAATAAATTGGTAGTATTCTTAATAAGACCAATTTTTGTTTCATGAAAAATTCAACAGTCTGTCATATAGCAATAATTCAATAACCGAATTATTTAAACCCTGGGCGTATACTATATTACCTTCTCATTCAAAGTTCGGGATAAAAAAAGTTTTAATGATGAAATAATATTTTTTCTCTACATAGGAATAAAAATTTAGGAATTTTTAACCATTAATGTTAAGATATAATATTAAAACACTTGCCTAAACATGAAATGCTGCGAAATAAAAAGCAGTGACAACAAAAACCAACATTTGATTCATAGATCAACAATATCAATCTTAAGCATTACATTTAATTGTTGAGATGTTTTTGCTAATTTACAATGAAAAAGAAAACGTAGTAATAATAAGGCTATTTTAAATGAAGATTACATTTTCAGAATTTCAAGTTTTTTAAAGTTTGTTCTGTATATACTTATACCGCTATAATTAAGTATTACTCAAATCTATAATTCAAAATACGTTCATTTTTAGAAGGATAAATGTTTCCAGTGTGACATTGCAAACGACGCCGAAATGCCAGGGGCCCCTGAAGCAGTTCAAAACGGTATTCAAGAGGCCGATGATATTGTCGACATAGAGGATGTGCCCCAAGTTCAGCCAGCCCTGCAAGTTCAAGTTAAAGCACAAGCCCAAGCCCAACCACAGCCCAACCCAGCCCCACCAGCTCAGCCGCCAGCAAATTTTGTAAATCCCCTTCTGAGGAGACCACACGTTCCCGGGCCAATTCAACATTTCGTACAAAGGAGGCGACGAAATTGACCACTGCCACTCGAGGAACTGGACATGAATATTATTAATGATATAATTAGCGATCTTACTGTTTTGTGGCTCGACGTAAGAAGAAGAAATCGCGTAGCACCAAGAATATCGGAGACATTATATAAAAGCGTTGTGGGGCAATTTTTAAGAGACAGAAACTATCCGGACTTTGATATCGAAAGAAACCTTGACAGATTCGACTGGCCAGAGCTCAGTGATAATAACCGAGAATTGATACTAAACATATTCGCACAAGCACAAAGACTGGCGGCTTTTGAACATAAAAAAACGGTAATGGACAAAGACATAAAATTTATGGTGCAATTACTCGTACATTAATGTGGTGCTCTCTCCTAATTTCGAAATTTTTTATTGAAATCTGCTGCGAAGAATTTTTTACATCAAAATCAAAGAATTGGGGCAAGTTCGTAATAAAATTTGAAACCCGTTTTTATATTCAGGAGAATTTAGCTGTATTCATTAGAATAAAAAAAATTCGACGTCAAGAGTCCTGGAAAATTTGGGGAAACAATAGAATATGTGGTATATTTCACTTCAAAAAGAACGAGCCATTGCTATCGAGCGAAACACTTGAAAGTATAATAAACTTTTTTTTTCTATTTATCAAGTTTGAATCAGAACAAATGGTATTCTTCGCTATCAAGCCCTCCTTAAATTTTTCCTGTTTCAACGAAAGAAAAGACCTCGTTTTCTCAAAAGCATAAAGCAATAGGAAATCTATGATCTTTAGAATGAATGAATGGCTTTCTTCTAATAAATGCCAGAACAAGGAATTTTCTACCTGTTTTCTCAGTTGGAATGCTCCAATATGAAGGCTGTCGAGAAAGATGAACACGAAAACAAGGCGGAAAAATACCACACTGTTCACTGCATGTACGAACTCTCGAAGAAACATCATTCCTAAAATTTGAATTGTTTAAAAATTTTGGAATTTGAGCTGATTTATGAATTTATTCTTGAACTTTTTTTCATTGTCTCTTCTTGACATTTTCTGTATTGAGTCTGCTCACCCGTAGAAAATATATTTATCAAAAGAACTAAAAAACATTTTTATGAAAAAAATCAGTGCAAATAAATAAGGCATTTGCCTTCTTTCCTGAAGCCGAAACAAGCCGAAACTTCAGCAAGGACCTTTCAAACCGAACTGTGCCTTCTACCTGTTCTTGTCTTGAAATGCCAACATTAGCAGTTTTATTTCTGGAGAGAACTGAAAATCCGTTTTTTAAAAAACATCCCAGTGAATATTCCACGTTGTCATATTCTTCCTGCTCTTTATCTGACTCTTTATCAAAGTGACATTCCTGGATTTTAGCTGACAAATTTCTAAATAAGTGTGCCTATAACATTGAACAAAAATTACAAAACAAAGATAACATTGAATGGCATTCAAAGATTTCAACTGGCAACTTCCAGAATCTGGTCAAACTATGTTCGCTTATTCTTACAGCATATGTATATGTGGAGAGCTAGAAAGAGTTTTTTTTTTTACTGAATTTGGCTTGTGGTTTATCAGAATCTATCCATTGCCTCTTCCTCAATTTTTCATATCCTTCTTTCTTCTCGTTGTCTGAATTTCTTGCATGGAGTATTACATTGGTTTTTAAAAGAATTGAATTTTTAATTATAATTTCTACTGCGATTCGTTGCTTTTTCACGGTTATCACCTACATATATTCCTCAAACATTCCAGCTCAACATTATCAGGTTGGCAACGATATATTGACCAAAAAGAAAAGGTATTCTATGATTTGTAGTGATACCCTAATGAATTTTGAAAAAATGCATTTCTTCATTCTTAGCAGCATTAATTCCATAGTGTTAAAAATAATCTTTTAAAGAAATTGACAGATGCTTTATCAGATCGTTCCGAATCAATATGTTTGAATGTCTTGTTCATGGCCATAGCGTCTGCTCGCCTTAATGGAATTGAAATATCTTTAACAAAATGTAATTTAGATTACAAATTCTTGGTTTTCTTCTCATGGTTGCTTACCACGTGTATTCTTTAAATATTAGACAAAAAATAAGGTATTCTATGTTTAGTAGTATTACTTAGCAGTTGTTTCTCTAAATGAGTTTCCTTATTCTTAGTAGCATATTTGTATACTATATGAAAGAACAATTTTTTAACTGCATAGTGCTTGACCGTAGTATGAATCTTTCCATTCTATCTTCAAATATTTTCTAATACCTCTTTCTACATCATATCTGAAAGAGGGCACATCAGAGGGCTTTCCAAAAAGGTGAAATATCTTACTGAAAAAATATTGGATCGTCGTCTTTCGTCGTCTTTTCAATTCGTCAATTCGTCGTTTTTTTCACGGTAGTCTCCGACCCTTATTTTTAAATATGCCTCCCCGAAATTAGCGGATTTAAATGCTTTTGCTTTAAAAACTGGTAATAAAATTTCAGAAGCGGTAGCATCTTCAGCTTTCATTTAAGGTGCATGCTTTTTCTTAGCAGCATATATGCGGTTAGAGCACAAATGACGTTACTTTAATGAATTTTGCTTGTGCGTTTTAAGAATTCTTTGATTCTTATATTTCTATATTTTGAAGAAAGGCTTATATTTTAAAGATACCTCCTTCTATATTTTATCTGATTTTCTTTCTCAGAAAAAAGCTAGAGCTATTCAAATGGGATTGAATTTACTTGAAAAAAATCTAATTAATCGTTTTTCCACAGTGCCTACAACCTGTATTGAATGAAAATTCTTCCTCAAAATTCGAAGGTAATAAACACTATTTACAACAATTGAAAAAAATATTATTCAAACATTAGTTGTGCTAAACTCCAGCTTTTTCTGTAAATGTGCTTGCTATTGCTTAACAGCATATGTGTATCTAGAGCTAGAAGTTTTTTTACTGAATTTGGCTTGTGGATTATAAAAATAATTCCGTTACTGACTATATTTTGCAGATACCCGATGCATTTTATCACAATTTTTTGCTTATAACAAAGCAAACGCCTTCCATGAGGATATTGAAATTACTTCAGAAAAAACAGTCGGAGTCCACTTCGTTTCCGCGTTTTTTTTTTTTTTTTTTGATAATGCTTCAACGAGTATTCTATAAATATGCCTTCTCAAAATATAAAGAGTGAAAACACAGTTTTTTAATCAAATATTTAAACTTTTATAATGGTAGCCTCCTAACCTTTTCGCAAATATGATTGCTTATACTTAGCAGACTATATGCATTGACAGCTGGATACATATTTTTAGTGAATTTGGCTTAGTAAAACCATACTTTGCTTACTATATTCTTAAGGCACTTCTTTCTCATTTAATCTCAATGCCCTTGGTTAAAACAGAACATTGGTCTTTCCAAAGAGAAATGAAATTGTTTTTGAAAAAAAAATTCAAACAGATTTCTTATATCTTATGTTGCTTCGAAACTATATTCCCATAACAACGCCTCCTTGTAATAAGCAGATTAAATCCCTGTTATTACAAAATAAAATCTTATACAGAATTAACAAGTGTGAACATCGGGCTTTTTCTGGAAATGTGCCTGCTTATTTTTAGCAGCTTGTGTGTGTGTAGACCTAGATGCATATTTTTGGAGAATTTGGTTTTTGCGTTATGAGAATCCCTCCTTTACTTATTACTATATCCTGAAAATGCCTCCTACTCTTCTCATCTGAATGCTTTCCTTAAAAGAAAGCATTTTTCTTTCGAACGAGAAATGAAATTGTTTTAGAAAGAAAATTGGAACAGATTTCTAGTTTAGAATTCTAGAATTTACCATTAGAAAATTTGTACGTTTTCTTTAAATGTGCTTGCTTATTTTTAGCAGCATATATGTGTCGAGGGCTAGAGACATATTTTTCTGAATTTGGCAGAAATAAACAGGTCTCCGCGTAATAAGCGGGCTAAAATCACTGTTATTACAAAAAAAAAAGATCTTGTTCAAAATTTCACAGTGGTAATCACGTGCTTTTCCTTTAAAGGTGCGATCTTATTATTGGCAACTTATATGTGTCTAGAACTAGATACATATTTTTGGAGTAGTTGGCTTGTGCGTTATCAAAATCCTTCCTTTATGTACTATATCCTGAAGACGTGTTCTACTCTTCTCATCTGAATGTTTTTATTAGAAGAGAGCATTATCCTTTCGAATGAGAAATGAAATTGTTTTAGCAAAAAAGTTTGAACAGAATTCTTCGTTTATTTCGCGTTACCTTCAAATTGTACACCAGAAACACACCTCATCGTAATTAGATAGATGAAAGCAATGTTTTTACAAAAAATTCTTATTCAAACTATACCAGTAGAAATGTCGGCGTTTTTTTAAATGTGCTTGATTTTTCTTATATATGTGTCAAATATATTCACACATATATTCACACACTATCGACACATATATTTCAGCATATATGTGTCGATAGCTAGAAACATATTTTTGGAGAATTTGGCTTATGCGTTATGAGAAACCTTCTTTTACTTTTTTATATATCCTTAAGGCGCTTCCTTCTCTTTTAATCTGAATGCCCTTGGTTAAAACTGAACATTGGCCTTTCCAAAGAGAAATTAAATTTTTTTGAAAAAAAAAAATTCGAACAGATTTATTTTATGTTGCTTCGAAACTATGTTCCCATAAAAACGTCTCCTCGTAATAAGCGGATTAAAATCCCTGTTATTACAAAAAAAATTATTCAAAATTTATAAGTGTGAACATCGGGCTTTTTCTGGAAATGTGCCTGCTTTTTCTCAGCAGCTTATATGTGTCTAGAGCTAGATACATATTTTTGAAGAATTTATCTTATGTGTTATTAGAAAACCTCCTTTACTTCTTACTATATCCTAGAAATGCCTCCTACCCTTCTCATCTGAATGCCTTCCTTAGAAGACAGCATTTTCCTTTCGAAAGAGAAGTGGAAACCATTTTAGAAAAACATATGCCTTTTCAAAGAGAAATGAAATTCGAACAGATTTCTTCGTTTATTTCTTGTTGCTTGAAACTGCATTTCCATAAACACGCCTCCTTGTAATAAGAATTTTAAAATCCTTGTTATTACAAAAAAAATCTTATTCAACCCTTACCAGTGGTAACCTCGTGCTTTTCCTGGAAGTTTGCCTGCTTATTTTTAACAGCTTAGATGTGTGCAGACCAAGATGCATATTTTTGGAGAATTTGGTTTGTGCGTTATGAGATACTATATCCTGAAAATGCCTCCTACTCTTCTCATCTGAATGCCTGCCTTAAAAGAGATAATTTTCCTTTCGAACGAGAAATGGAATTGTTTTAGAAAGAAACTTTGAACAGAATTCTAGTATAGAATTCACCATTAGAAAATTTGTTCGTTTTCTTTCAATGTGCTAGATTATTCTTAGCAGCATATATGTGACGGGAGCTAGAGGCATTTTTCTGAATTTGGCTTGTGCGTTACGACAATCCATCCTTTACTTTTTAATATATCTTGAAGAGGCCCTTGCTTAAAACAGAGCTTTGGTCTCTCCAAAGAGAAATGAAATTATTTCCAAAAAAAATCGAACAGATTTCTTCGTTTATTTCACCTTGCTTCCAAACTGCATTCCCATAAACACGCCCCCTCTTAATTAGCGGGTTAAAATCACTGATATTACAAAAAAAAAATAATCTTATTCAAGCTTTACCACATGTAACCTCGGGCTTATTCTGGAAAGGTGCCTGTTTACTCTTAGCAGATCATAAGTGTTGGGAGCTAGATACAATTTTTAGTGAATTCAGCTTGTGCATTGTGTAAATACGTCCTTTACTTCTTACTATATACTGATGATGTATCCTATTTTTTTCATCTGAATGACATCCTTAAAAGAGGGCATTATCCTTTCGAAGAAAAAATGAATTTGTTTTAGAAAGAAAATTCTAATAGAATTCTTCGTTTATTTCACGTTGCCTTCAAATTGTACTGCAGAAACACAACTGATCGTAATTAGTTGGATGAAAGCATGTATTTACAAAAAAATCTTTTTGCAACTTTACCAGTAGTAAATTTGTGCCTTTTCTGGAAATGTGCTTGATAATTTTCAGTAACATACATGTGTCGAGAGCTAGAAACATATTTTTACCGAATTTGGCTTGTGTATTATGAAAATCCTTCCTTAATTCTTACTACATATTGAAGATACCTCCTACTGTTTTTCTCTGAATGCCCTTGCTTAAAATAGAGCATTCGTCTTTCCAAAGAGAAATGAAATCATTTTTGAAAAACAAAATTCGATCAGGTTTCTTCATTTATTTCATGTTTCGAAACTGTATTCCCATAAACAAGTCTCCTCGTAATAAACGGGCTAAAATCACTAATTACAAAAAAAAATATCTTTTTCTATCTTAATCTATGGTAAACACACGTGGGTTCTGGAAATATGCTTGCTTATTGTCAGCAGCATATATGTGTCAAGTGCTAAAAATAGATAATTTCTTAATTTATCTTGCACGTTATGGGATTCCTTTCACTGCTTCTTACTGTATTTTGTTACCACCATCTG
>JAPMOQ010040750.1:4099-26430 GCA_026543055.1 Argiope trifasciata | reverse complement strand
AAAGTACTCTCCCGCATATCTTAGAGAGCAGACCGATCATTGCTACTCCATATATATCAAGCCGTTATCTTGTCACGGATTGACTATGGATGTCAGGTATATGGCGCTGCCAATGTTACTACTTTACGACGATTGGATACCGTGCATCATTCCGTTCTACGGATATGCTCAGGTGCTTTCCGTACATCACCTGTAGAAAGCCTTTATGTCATATGCTACCAATTACCTCTGAACTTGTATCGTAAAAACTTTCTATGCAATATTATTTCCGAGGGCAATTTCCCTCCCATCATCCCATCGCTCACATGACTATTCCAGAAACTCTGCAAAGGATTTATAATGCTCGTCCTTCTCACGTCCTTCCTTTCTGCAAGAGAGCTAAAATATTAACTGAAATTTCGAGACTTTGTCTGTCTGCTATTGAACCTGCTGATTTTCTTGTTTTCCCACCATGGGATATTCCCACGTTTTCCTTTTTGAATACTTTCTCTGGGTTTGTGAAAGATGAAACTACTTCAGCCATTTTCCAGCAACTGTTTCGTGCTCATCGATGTCAATATTCCTTGTACACACCTGTTTTTACTGATGGTGCAAAAACCGATGGACATGTTGGGCGTGGTATTGTATCTGATGCCGAGGTAAGCAATGTCCGTCTGCATGCATCTTTTTCAGTCTTGACAGCCGAGTTGGTGGCAATCGCTAATACTATTATTCATAATATTTCATTTTTAAATAAGAGAATATTTTGTATATATACTGACAGTATGAGTTCGCTGGAAATTCTTGTCCATTTAAATTATGATATGCATCCAGTTTCTGTTGAATTTTTAGAACGTTTACAAACTCTTAAATGTAGAGGATACTATATTTTATTTTCCTGGCTCCCCAGTTACGTGGCAATAAGCAGGCAGACCAAGCTTCAAAAACTGCCACTTGCTTCTCGAATAGCAGGATACCATATTGTGATGCAAAGAAATGCAGTGTGTGCCGAATATTTTCTCTGTGTCAAGAAACATAGGAGTTACGCAGGAACAATAAATTGCATTCAATTAAGCCTTTTACGAACTTATGGACAGTCTTACCAGTGCGTAGGGATAATGTTATATTACACGTCTTCGTAAAGGGCACACTCGGTTTACTCACAAATACCTACTATTTGATGACAGAGCGCCTATATGTCCCACATGTCGCACAAATTTTACAGTTCATCACATTTTGATAGAGGGCTCAGCTTATAATATTCATACTAACCAGTTTTTTCACACATCATCCTTAACTCTCGCTGATTTAATGGGAGAGAACCACCATACAAACATTTTTTAATTTTTATATGCTATTAATTTTTTTTATCTTACATTTAAATTCTTTAAGTGCTTTAACTTCTAAAATTTTTCATTTTAAATACATAATCCTGTGCTACTGTTTCCAGTGTTTTTTTAGCTATTATATTCTGCTTTTATGAACTATTCATTTATTTAAACTTTAATTATCATTTAACCACTTTGTAACCATATGGATGGCGCAGCTTGGTTAAAGATGGCCCTTGTGCCAGAAAACCCAAAACAGCCAAGCAACAAATAATCGCAAAAGAATACCAAAGGTAACAGAATAATTAAACTCGAATTTGAATTTTACAAGCAAAAGAGTTATATCTAGCTAAACTGCACCACATATTCGATTAAAAGTGTAAAATCCTGCATACACCATGATTCTTAAGCGTAAGTACAATGATGCAACATTAAAACAAATGTTAAACAGCAATGTGTAAGGGATAAAAAATACACGATATTAAATTTTTAAAGTTATGTATGCATGTACATCATAGCTTTCAACCACAGACAAGGAAAAGTATCTGGTGTATTATAACCAGCATGGTTGGTTGGTTTGTAGTTTTGTGACACAAGAACCAATGTAAAGGTCATACTGCTCCAAACAAGTTTTTCTCTCATTCAACAAAAACAGAGTCTATGCTAGTAATAAAAAATATCCATTGATAAATAGATAAGTAAAAAAATCTTAACGAGGCTAGAATAACGAGTTCAAATTAAGGAATAAAAACCCGTAGATTTTTAAACGACAAAAATGTTCTCGTGTGGATCTGTGCCAAGCAAAAATTGCGAATTCACTACTGTTTTTGAAGTAAAACAAACAGCAACAAAATATGAGCATTCAATAAGGATAGGATAGGATAAACTGTTATTGTACAGTCAAAATGAGGACATAGAGACAATTGATAATTTAAAAAGAGATATCTATGTGAGAAAATAGTATGTATATAAGCCATTGCTGTGCAGTATGCAAGATGCAAACTTTTTGTTTTTTCATTAAAGAATTTGATTTTAAGCAGATTTTTTTTTTACAATCTGTTGTTTTTATTGAAAAAAACTCCAACAAAACTAATCATGTTGCGCCAATACAGTGGTATGTATATATTCCGATATTGCTGTTTTTTTTTTTAAATATAGTTTAAAGAATTTCTCAAAGTTAAAATAGGGGAAACGTTTCACGCTTGTATTTTTTTTAACAAGATATATATTTAAAACGTAATGGTTTTTATATAAAATGTATAAAATTTATAGTTCTTATAGTCAAATATATTTCTGTGAGAATTTTCTCTCACCAAGTATTCAAGTATCTCCAGTGTTAACGAATTAGAAAACAGCATTCATTGAGAATTATATTTAGGACTGTTGCTTATTCAAATCAAGCATAGGTCGATCTCAAGAGAGAAAAATTATTAGTTAAAAATACTTAGTAACCGGAAGCACGTTATATTTGCAGACAAATTGTGATTGGATGTTTGTACTTTTTATTAAAAAAAAAAACAAGGATATCGGCATAGTGTAGGCTGTAGTTCTATACTCTGCAAGATGCAGACCTTCCTTTTCATGTTTTGATTTGGTCATTACAAGTATTTATTTTTAATATTATGTCTGGTGTTGTTGCCACTAAATCCAACAAGGGAATTGAGTTAAAAGATGTAAAACTGTAAGATTAACATTGTTCTCTGAGCACATTGATGTTCTCTCCCCAAACAAAAGATGTGCATGAGAAAAGCGAGTGTACCAATATGTAGTCAAGTTGATATGCAAACTTTTTATTACCAGTTTTACTTTCATGTGTTTTGTGTGGTTTATTGGCTCAAGAGCCATATATGGCTATTCTCCATGCTAGGAAATTTCGGCATCAAGGTTATTTCATAATTTTAAGTTCAAGACTAATGCTTTATTCTAAAATTATGTATATCATTTTGAACCTGCTATTGTGCTTCTTTAGTTTGAATAAATAACTTCAAATATGATTATTTAATCAGTATCATATCTAACATTTAGTGAACCCGATAACCGTAGTTAATATATAAATATAAGATTTTAGACATGGAATAAATACGTCATTATGTTTGTAATATTGATTCTGTGTCGCATGACTAGGGTTAAAAGTTCGCCTTGGGTATTATAATGACCATCCACATATTAACAAGATGTTCATCACAGTTTCATGTTTTTCAATTTTTCTCTTAATAAATTGTGTTTGATTTAAACCCTTCATTTGTTTGACAAAATCTTTGGAGATTTTTTAGGTGTCATAATTCTACTGTCAAACGGCTGATTCTAAATATTTTAGAATTCCTAGCCTCGATATAAATATCCCTACCCCCCCCCCCCCCCAATCAAATGGTAAAAATTTAAAAGATTTTCAAAAAAACTCATTTATTCAATTATAAAAACAGATGTTTAGAATTAAATCATAAGTATGACGATACAAATAAAAAATATTTTCATATTGAAATTTGACACAGTCATTCGTGAAATTTAATACAATTCTGTAAAGAACAAAAACTTAAAAAAAGGAATTTTCAATACAAACAGAATGAAGAAAATGTTTTATGCAAGTAAAAAAGCCAAGAACTATTAAAAATTGAAAAATATTTGTTTAATTTTTTGGCCAACAATGGTGAAGGGTCTATGTTCGAAACCGCAGCCGAATCAGTTTGTTCTACTTGCAGGAGAAGGGATACAGAAAAATAGATGCTAAATCTCTGTAGTCTGAAATGTTTTTATGCTACAAGGAATATCGATTGCAACATTGTGTTTGAAATTTCTTCAATAACACAATTTTTCCAAGGAGCTCATGCTATCTGAATAAATGCAATAAAGACGCTCTTCAGAGAGAAATTTTTCCTATTTCCCTAACAAAATTGCAAATAATTTAGGTGTCAAAACGCAGTACGGAAAGTGCAGGCAATATTTGTATGCTACTACTGGAAAAACGACACCGTATCCAACGGTTTGTGCCGATTTTATTCATCAGTGTAAATACTAGTATAAGCTTAAAATCGATGTTGATGATTAATAATTATTGGGAAACAACTGAAAAAGTAATAGTTTTATCAAAATTTCAAAATTCATTGAAATATAGAAGTCAGGATAGTCCTAAAATAGAAAAAAGATTAATTGGACACACTTTAATATTCTCGAGTTTTAAAGCTGGAATATCAGTTTTTATCCTCTCATGAAAGGGAAAGATTATGTGGATAAACGTTATAAAGTCTACAAAGACTGGTATACTATGATATTTTGAATTAAATGATTCGGAAGTAATAAAACGCGGAAGTAGTATCGAATAGACAGCTTTCTCCGCCGTAAGAGTAGAGATAATTGATGGCAAATTGCATATAAACTTTGTACAGAAGAAATCCAAAATGTTTCAGAACAAATCCGTAGTGCAGAGTGTGTAATGCATTGAATTTCCACAAAATACTAGTTTATAACCATTAATTTTCCAGCCATAGTCAACGCATGACAATATTGATGTTTAATATTATAAATGTGAAACAATGAAATACAATTTGCTCACGAAGATGTGTTAGAAAGGACTGCGAATAATGAGCTCGTTTTCACACCTTTTCCGCAAATGAAGGACATGC
Source organism: Argiope trifasciata (assembly GCA_026543055.1). Lineage (NCBI taxonomy): Eukaryota > Metazoa > Arthropoda > Arachnida > Araneae > Araneidae > Argiope > Argiope trifasciata. The sequence continues at coordinate 21,503 of JAPMOQ010040750.1, read as the reverse complement.
AACTGGGAAGTGAGTTTCCCCTCAAAAGTAATTCCTTAAAAGCAAGTATCATGTACAGCAGGCATAGCTATATTATAGAAATAAACTACAGGATTTGAATGAAGATAGTGAAGTGAAATAGCACACTGACTTGGTAAAATTAAAAGCTCTCTTAGGATTACACTGACTTGGAAAAATTAAAAGCTCTGTTAGGATTACTTGAACACACATCTCTTTTCAAATCAAACCATGAAGATAATGAGACTTTATTCGCTACTTTTGGAACTGTACAAGACAAATTTTTGTTACAACTGCAATCTAAGGTTCTGCAAATATCTTATGCCAGGCTATAAAAAACAGATTTTTTAATGTTGTAAGAAATGATCATAATTTTTTAGCACACAGCACAGAGACAAACAGAACACAAGCAGCACTACATAACACCGAACTACGAGAAAGCGTCTTTTTACATCGGATAAATGACCTAATTATATACCAATAAGATCTCTTCATCATATCCCTTCGCCTTCTCTTCTTCGTAAGAGTTGTGAAGTCAAGTGCATTCCAAGAGAAATAGTGCAATGGAGTTGCACCATTTCTAGTAATGTTTGTAAAGAGGTTTCAGTTGTTATGGCTAAGGTTAAAGTTTATTAACACCTAGTCCCCCGGGGTTGCACTTCGTAACTGAGAATGAGATGTATAAGGTATGTTGGTTGGATCTCCCCAACCCAGTGGGTACAATAATAGGTGTGTGTCTATACCCTTCCATCGATGACGGAACGTACTCTCTACTGGAAGGGTTGTACCGGGACCGACAATGGCCATTAGGACACAATCACAGTTCCCGCCAGTGTTGATGTTGCAGCGATCCGGTTATTCAATTTTACGTGGTTTATCCATCTGCCTTCGTGGTGGGCCGGAGGTCAGTAGCATGAATTTAATAATATCCAAGATAGAGACATTCTCAAATGACTGATCCTACAGCATTGAATTCTAACGCACTCATTTCGCTTATTTTGAACTCGTTAAAGGCTTATACGAGAGGTTATGTATTTTTGCATAGATGAAATGAAAATTGGTTTCAGAGGAAGATTAAGTTATAAAATATGCAGAAGAAGCCAGTTAAACATGGGCATAGACTCATGTGCTCAATAGATGCTTGTAATAATTGTGAATAACTTCTATTCATACACTGATGGAAAAAAATCAACACCAAGTAAAAATTATTGTACAGTGATGAAATTTTAGGAATACATTTGTCTAGGAAACATATTTAATTGATTGAAGTTTCAAGATCGCAGGTAACCATTCGCGCCATTGGCGAGAAGAGCCATTTCAAATGTGAAACGTTGGTACGTAGTAACCGGTGTAACCGCCAGAATTTTGAATGCAAGCATGCAATAGTGCATGCATTGTGTCGAGGGGTCGGATATCAGTTTGTGCGATGGAGTTTCATGCCTGTTGCACTTGGGCGGTCAATGCAGGGACGGTTAATGCTGGTTGTGGATGACGTTGGAGTTGTCGTCCAATGATGTCCCATACGTGCTCGATTGGAGAAAGATCTGCTTATCTAGCAGGCCAAGGCAACATGTCGACACTCTGTAGAGCATGTTGGGTTACAACAGAGGTATGAGGGCGAGCGTTATCCTGTTGGAAAACACCCCCTGGAATGCTGTTCATGAATGGCAGCACAACAGGTTGTATCACTAGACTGACGTACAAATTTGCAGTCAGGGTGCGTGGGATAACCACGAGAGTGCTCCTGCTGTCATACGAAATTGCTCCCCAAACCATAACTCCAGGAGTAGGCCCTCTGTGTCTAGGCCGCAGACAGGTCACCAGCAGGCGTTCACCTGGCCTCCTTCTAACCAACAAACGGCTATCACTGCGACCAAGGCAGAACCGGCTTTCATCAGAAAACACAACAGATCTCCACTCCGTCCTCCAATGAGCTCTAGCTTGACACCACTCACGTTGCAAACGGCAGTGGTTTGGAGTCAGTGGAACGCACTGTACAGGGCCTCTGGCTCGGAGCTGTCCTTGAAGTAACCGATTTCTAACAGTTCGTTGTGTCACTGTGGTGCCAACTGCAGCTCGAATTTCAGCTGCAAACGCAGTACGATTAGCCACAGCCATACGCCGAATACGACGGTCTTCCCTCTCAGTAGTACCACGTGGTCGCCCGGAACCTGGTCTTCTTGAGGCAGTACCTTCCCTTGACCACTGCCGCCAATACTCATGCACAGTGGATACATTCCTGCCAAGTCTTTCAGGAATATGGCGGGAAAAAAACCCCACCTTCTCGTAACCCTACAACACGACCTTGTTCAAACTCAGTGAGCTGTTGATAATGGCTTCTTCGTCTTCTCAGAGGCATCCTTGACTAACATTAACCCACTACGTCAAATCTCAACTGTAAATAACGATCACGAACTTTACAGCGCTTATTTAAAGCAAACCTCATTTGCATGTTCATAGGGTCGCTACTAGCGCCACACTTACGCGCGTAGCTCAAAATTTGAATCGACGTCATATTTCAGATGTCTAAACACGCCTACCAAATTTCGCTTATCTAGCACAGCTCCTTCCTAGTGTTGGGATTTTTTCCATCAGTGTATATTGGGAAAATAATCGAAGAGTATTGCAATTTTAATTTTTCTTATAAATCAATAACCAATTTGAGTTTACTCAATTTTAATACTGTCTATCTTCAAATCCGATAAAAATATAATGCCTGACAACTGGTTTACTTCGATTGGGTTTATTTTCGAACTTTTAAGAACATTCGGAAGAACTGAATTAGCAATACTTAACACAAACAGAATAAAAACAACTAAATGCACATAAAAAAACCAATAGCTCGTAAGAATTTAAAAATATTTAGGTGGTATTTTTCACCCACCAAGTCTTTTAATGCTGAAGACGAGGTAAAAAAATAACTGAGAACGATAAGAATTAAAGACAGGGCTGTCAATTAAAATATGATGAATTGAACTTGGTAGCTGTTGCACACAGGCGCATTTTCGCCAAAAATTAAGTGTTTGTGGGCAAAACGCGTATGTACTATACGAAGACGAGTCAATTTAACATCCATCTCACGTATAGGGTGAGCAGACGAAGGAAAAATGTAATTTATTTTGGATCTTCAAAACCCATGACGTTTGCCAGTTAGAATAGATGTAATGATTTATGGACCTTTTAATGTCACTAAAGGGAAGCTCTATGCTTAAAAATGTCATTGCAGATTTTGCTACCATGTTCCCCCGACACTTTTCCCAAGATGCCCCCATGACCCACCACCCAGCAAAAAATATTGAAGTCCTCATTTTTTAAATACCGTAATATGAATAAAATTTTGAGGGCAATAGGATGCATCCGATTTTGGTAGTTTGAAAATGTCTCCAAAGTACTCATGCTATATGTATAGATAATAAATTTACGCTAAAAGGTTGAAATTTTCTGAAGTACACAGAAAATTGCCCCTAACTCAGCAGTAAAAACAAAGCAGGAATTGTGAAGACGGTGACTCAGTGTGTCAGATTTAAGAACGACTTCACAACCAACATATCCATCTGATTTCAAGTCATCCATTTAAATTCGCACAAAAGAATACATATCGCGATAATATAGAGCTGTTGGAAAACCAAAGGAGAAGTTAATGATTTTTCGAATCCCACGAAAGGATTCAAGAACGAAAACTGTGGAATATCCCAAGGTGGAAAACTAAGAGTCAACAGCTCTTACACGAACAGTATTAAGGTCCAAAACATAAGGGATCAATCTAGCACTCTCACAAAATGGTAGGATATGAGAGGGGCGAGCAATATAAAGTCGACGAACACTAACCGATAAGGAAATTTCGTTTAATGGATGCTTCAAAAGAAATATTGTTCGGAAATAATATAAGGCAGACAATTTGTTTCGTCCCAAGCAAAGTGGCAGTTGGTGACAAATAACAGAGGCTTTCAACTGGAGACGTACGAAACGCGCCAGAGCAAATGCAGAAAGCAGAATGAACATTATCCAGTCACCGGAACACAGATGAGAGGGTGGAACCATACATCTATTATCTATCCGGGAGAGAATGATTATCTGATAAATACGGAGAAGGGAGGTTCGATCGACTCCTCAACATGTTTTTTGAAAGAACCTTTCAAACATTTAAGAATTTCTAACACTTCTTCCACAAATATAATATATTCGGAAAGATGGCGAGCTTCCGATCGAAAATCTCTCCCAAAACCAACTTCAATCACAACAGAAATAGGAGTTTTTTTTAATACAAGAATCCTGGAAAAAGTTTCTTTTCCGACAGAAATGAATGCAAGAACTCTTCTACGGGGAGATAGTTTGACCATTATCACACCACACCAAGCTACAAATTTATTTAGAATTTTAAGGTTGTCTTCAATTAATATCATGTTACCTCCTTGGCATGTGATCTGCAGATCGTCTACATAAAGGGCTCCATTAACAGATGGAGGCAACTGGCTTTAAATTTTGCTCAAGTGAACAATAAAATGTGTCACGCTGAGGACTTTTCCCTGAGGAACTTCCTCTGCCTGAATAAAATTATTAGAATAAAAGTTACCAACTCGAACACGATAGAAACGTTGTGTCAAAAAGTTTTGTTTTAAAAGTTGCCCCTAAATAATGTCGAAAGTATGTCATATCTCCACGTAGGTCATATGTTTTCTCTATGTCAAAGAATATGGAAACGAGGTGGTTCCTTCTGACAAATGCGTTACGTATCTGGATTTCCAGTAACACAAGGATATCAAATGTAGATCTACATCTACGGAAATACTTTGCAACGGGGAGATTCATCCTTGTTTCTCATATAATATTGGTCGAGCGTTAACCATGCGCTCGAAAATCTTACAAATGCAATTTGTAAGAGCAATCGGCCTATAGTTCAGAGGGATGGATGGTTCTGGACCAGGTTTTAATATTGGAATAACAATAGCTCCTCGTCATTGTGAAGGGTATTTCTGCTATCCATATTCTGTTAAAAAGTAGTAATAGATTGGAAAGGAAAAAGGTACTCAAATGGCGAAGCATGTTATATGTGACTCCATCTGCTCCAGACCAGACATCGTGAACTTGAGACAAGACCATTTCCCATTCAAACATCCTGAATTCACAAATACATGGAATGTCTCTTCGGGTTTTAAAATGCAAAGGCAACCGTTGCGCTAGATTCTTAATTGCCAGAAATTCAGGGCTGTAAGAATCAGTCGCGGAAACTTATGCAAACGCTTGCCCGAGAAAGTTAGCGACATCTGATGGGTTCGAATATAACCCACTACCAGTTTTTAAAAAAAGGTGTAGAGGTTTCGTGATAGATACCATTTGTGGCTTTTATTTTTCTCCATAAAAGTTTATTGGAAGTGAAATGATGTTATGACTGAAACAAAGTTAGTCCATGATTCTCTCTGGCTTCGATGTCGAATGCGGTGGGCTAGCTGTTTGACTCTTTTAAAAGCTATAAAATTCTCAACCGTAGGGTACCTTCTAAAAAGATTCCAGTGATTTTTCTGTTTTTTTATGACTGCCCTGGTAGGCTTCATTCCACCACGGTCTACGAAATTTTCTAAAAAAGCAACGATAGAAGTGCAGGATAACATATGGCTATGTCAAGATTAGGGTGAGTACGTATGGGTCTATGGAAGTACGTCTTTTCGTCATTATTGAGAAAACAGAGAAGGTGATTAGAAAGGAAATGTTCAATTTGCTACCCACTGAGAATTTGTACTACCCGAACTCTACAGAGTGCTATGACCTTTGAAATCACCTAGTATAATAAATGATTTCGGAAGCTCGTCCGCTAAGTAATAAAGATATTGTTGACGAAAGACTTCATGAAGCAGTAAGTACGGCAAACTGTTACTATCGTTTTTACATGAACTTCTACAGTCACAGCCTGTAGAGAGTGCATAGAGTGAAAGGATTACGTGGATATAAATTGGAAGTGAAGATGCAGACACCTCCAGAACTATGAGCTCCACTGTCTGCGTCTTTCTGAAAGCAAGAGTAACAGCATAATTTAATTTGAAAATTTGACTTCAAGACTTTATTTTGAAGGCCAAAACAAACAGGATGAAATCTGTTAATAAATTTGTGATGTCAAAGTTTGGACCGAATGCCGTGACAGTTTCAAGAGAGGAATGTGAGCATTAAGAGTGTTTTTGGAAGATACAGAGGAGAAGCAGTTGTTGGAATTGCCTGATCATCGCAACTCATACCAAGTTCATATTTACCCTCAGAAGGATACAGTTTAATATCGGGGTTATTAAGCATGTCACCAAATATGAACTGTAAATCCTTATGTACGTCCTAACCCATTGCGACAGAATTTTTCAGTTACTTACACGGATCCGCTAAGGGCCCAGTTTGAATTATCCTTATAGAATCGACTTATTTAGGATTTATTGCTTTCATGGCCTACTTTACAGTTTTCACAACAGCAACTTCCACAGAAAGTTTTCTCACCTGCTGAAGTATAACTGAAGCCAAGAGTTGGGGTGTGTGCCTGAACCCTATGACTGGTTTTAGGATAAGATAAATCTCACTTGAATTTTACTGCCGTAAATTGCGTGTCCAGTGCGGAAAATATCGAGAATATAAGGGATGGTCACCACCACAGATTATGCACTTTTTTTCTGCGGTACACTGTTGTCTATCATGTGCTTTTTTGTGCACAACGGCACAAGTAAGAGACCCGCGGTAATTCATTTTAGAATGTGAGCAATGTCTAAAGGGGAACAATACTCCATATTCCCACTATTTAAATAAGGGTAGATTTAGGATATGTATGCCATTACTAACCTTTACCTTTCTCTACAGAACTTTGCTCGTTGTAGAGGATGTGATAGAGGACAGGAATTTAATCCAGGATTCTCTCTGGATTCTCAGGATTCTGGAATTAAAGCATTGGAATTGCAGCGGATCACTTTGCCATCTGATTACTTGGACTTCAGAGCGACCGTGCCGCAGGGGAGCTCGAACTAAATATGGAATACAGATCAACTCCACCTAACATCACCTCATGGATATAAAGGAGACCTCTCGCCTCTCTGCTGTATTCCGACTTGTAACGCCCGTTCATATCTATAATGTCATTGTAACTCTTGAGTTCTCCTTTCGTGTTATGTCCTATTTTTTGTATGAATAAAGATTATTATAAATCCATCGGTATAGAATAAAACTTTTCAATTCGAACACGAAATTATCGTAAAGATAAAGAGTTCTGTAAAAAAAATAGTTAAATTTCCTTTAAAATCAAATTTTAAAAAAGTCGAAAGAATGCCAAAACTCCAAGTGCGATCTTAGCCTTTTCTACTGTAAAAAAGGTAGACACAAGATGATTTTGGCGAACAAATGTGTTACGTCGAGTAGGACGATATTATGATATATTGAAAGTCCACTGCGAAAATCACTCCGAAAATGTGGAATTCATGACCTCTTCTCAATTTCGAAAAGAAACCTATCATTGACCATGTGCTCCAATATCTTGCACAAGCAATAGGTCTGTAATGCAAGAGATAAGATGTCTTTTTATAGGTTTCAGGATTGCAATCACAATTATTCAATGTCACTGTGAAGGAAATTTCTGTTCAGTCTAAATGCAGTTAAATAAAATTAACAGATTGTAAAGACAAGTAACAAACAAATGGTGAAGTATGTTATATGGGATTCCATCCGGTTCGGGGCTAGTATCATGTGCTTTAGATAAGACTGAAAGCAGTCCACACAGTTTAAAGTTAGAATTTTATGGAAATGATTCTCTGGTGTTAATCGTAAAACCTTTTGTTCCACGCAATTCTTTGTAGCCACGAAAGTAGGATGGCATGAACCAGCGACAGAATGTTTTGCAAATGTTTTACAGGGAGTATTAGCAACGTCTGCTGGAGAGAAAATAGTAATATTTCCCATTTCAGTACAGGAAAAAAAAATCGTTATAAATTCCATTAACTGCTTTTACCTTCCACCAAAGTAATTTGCTGAAGGTACAAAGAATTGGCTTTGGCGCGCTTAAAAGCAATAAGGCTTTTTTATTGATAGGTACCGATGAAAAATGTTAAAACTTTTGTTCCCCGGAACTCTCACGGCAAGCTTCATTCATCTACGAATTTATCATTTTCGTGTGGAGCATTTTTGGATAGTATTATTAGTGACATACATAATGCAATCAATGACATTTTGAGCTGCTTCAGTTACGCCTAAAGTTTAAACCATAGTCTCAGTAATTTCTGCTGCTTGAACGCAGTTCAATCCGTTCTTTGGAACAGAAAAGGCTGAGGAAGAAGAGCCGCGCAGCCTTTAACAGTATGAGAGGCAATTAAAAGAAAGTGATCACTGTTATAGAGATCACTTCCAACAGTGTAATTCAGCAATGGTAGCATTTCAGTAGAACAAACTGCCAAATCAAAACTGTGGAAGGCTCGTGTAGGCTCATGGAAGTACTTTTTTCATTATTATTAGGCAGACAGACAGTTATTAGATATATATTGTTCAATCAGTCACCCACGAGAATTTGTGTCATCCAAATCCAACTAAGATCCAGTAGTCCATTGAAGGCCCCGAGTATTAGGAAAAGGAAGCTGGTAAATTAGGTCTTCAAGTTGTTGTTAATAGCATCATATGGTATTAAATATATACAGAAACTGTAACAAGTATATAATATGTATTTGCACAGCCCCAACTTGCAAGGCAGTGTGTAAATCAAGAAGTGTACTGGGAAACAGATTACAGGCTAAATTAGAGATACCTCCAGAGTAGTCTGAATACATATTCTTGCGGACAGTATTATACCCACGTATTTTAAAGGAATTGTTCGGATCCAAAAAAGTTTTCTTCTAAACAAGGATGAAACTCATTGATGATGCACTTACTGTCCACAGTTTTGGACCTTAGACCATGACAGTGCCAAGAAACGGAAGTACACATTAAGAATTTGGTTTCGAAAGTGTAATTTTTGCAGCAAGGATATTTGGTTAGGGAAACCTCTCAAGATTTCATCGACCTCAGACGGATATATGGACAGTAGTTCAGAATTTACAGAAGTAGTTCTAAAAATAGACTACAAGTCTTTATGCAAAATGCTTTCACTTGCTAGTCGCAGAATGACAGAAATCTGAGAATTCGACTTTTTCAATTTATTGTGTTGATGAAAGGACACGTTTGGAGAGCTATTATTTGAGTGAATTTTGTGATTTGGATTTCTGGGATTTATTTTTCTCGGTAACATTGCTTGCAGATGTTTCAGCATCAGTATCAGATGATTTTTCACTGAAATTTACTGAAGTGAAATTTCGAGTACAGTTTTACAATAGGACTTTTGCACGACCAATGTGAACTTAAGCCAGGTACTGGGAGTTTTCCAAGAGACAGGATTTTTCGTTTTGTCTTAGGATAAAAAAATGTGTTTCTTAATTTAATGGTTATAATTTATTGTTCTACCGTACAACTTGGATATTCCCGAGAAAGGGACTTGCGATTTCTGTTCAGTTTACGCACTTTGCTGACTTTTTAGGCCTTTTTCTGAACAACGGACCCAAGTTAGTTGCCCTCGGTAGACGGCCTTTGCATGTCCAAAACATTGGCAACACCGTTAGAAGTTCAGAATATAGGGACGCACGGCTTATTTCATAAAACCCTCTTTAACAGATTCTGGTAGTTTAGGCTTTCGAAATCTTAAAATAAGGTGTTTTGTAAAAAGTAGCAGTCCATCTCTCCTTATTGAAATACGACGAAAGTGTGTCACTCCTTCGGCCTTTTCAAGTCTTTTGTAATTCCTGCTATTGTATGAAATAGCTCTCCGCATATAATAACACCTTTCGAAGTGTTCAAAGAGTAAGGAGATGATACATTCACCGGAATCGGAGTTTAGTTTAAGGATTTGCTTAGCTTGGTCTCGAGTGGAAACTTCAACCCGGAACGAATTTGCTGGCGGTGATTTGATGGACAAGGAAAGGTGAAAATGTATGAAATGTTTCATTCTCCTAACCTATTATTTTTTTGATTAAAAATATTCATAGCAATTTTCATAGAAATATTTTTGTAAATTCCTTCTTGAATTAACTTGTTGCCCACTGAAGGGAGCAGAGGATTTCTAGCTCATACGATATTGGTGGGGATTAGTGCACGATGCACCCCCCCCACCACCACGGAGTACAACAAGGGAAGGCATCCACCAGCTCTGGCTATTCCCAGCCTCGGTGCTTACCTTAGCGCTAGTCGGAGCCTATATGCTCGGACTTTCCCTGGGAACAATAAACACCCTTAACGTCAAGCATAAGGAGTAATCCTTTGTTTGGTTCACAACAGGCTAACCACTCAGGTGACTAGCTACTAGCCGACTGATAAACCGGAGACCACAATGCACCACCTGTCTAATGGGTCGCTATGCACAGCCAACAGGCGTGGTTTTTTCGTTTCCATAAGAAGCAAGCAGGGCGACAACAGCTTCTCGTGGAGAGCTTCCCTCGTTTGCCATCGAGGAATGGAAGAATCAAGCAGGCAGCAAGAGGCGTAGGGGAGACGGGTGCTTTGGGATTGGATACTCATACTCACCTACGGTCGGTGAGCCCCTGAGGGAGTTGGAGTTTTTCAGTGTCTGGATGAGATATTTTAACAGTATATTATGTTTTTTGGATTATTTAATACAATTTCTACAAAATGCTTTATAAATTACTTTAACATAAATGATACCAGGAGTAGCAGTTTGAGCTACTCTACGCCTGGCTTCAGGAAAACTTATATATATTTTAATTTTTATTATTTCGATTTGTTTTTCAAGCTTCGAACATGGGCAGGACATAGAGTACGACGTATGATTTGCTGGATATATGATTTTCAGCACAGTGTGCTCAAGTGTCGGTTCTACGGCAATTTAATTTTGAATGGTCAAAGAGGTGGCGAAACATCTGAATAGATTCGGCATATAGAGTTTGAAGGGGAATTTGATATACCGGGCATAAACATGTTCAGGTAATTAAGGTGATTTTAATGTTAGAATGTGGTGCTTTGTTTCAATTTGAACAAGGTTAAAAGGTTTCATTTTTATAGGATATTTTTTTATTATAAAATGTCTCAAAGTGCTCCAAATTAAAATTTGTAGAAACAATGTGACGCCCACTGAAGGGACCCATGCGATATTGTATGAGATTCAGAACTGACGGCACCATCCACACAGAGACCAACAAGGGAAGGCAGCCACCATCTCTGGTCACTTTACTACCAACCTCGGCACTTACTTTTGTGATAGCCAGAACCTATGCTCTCAGAGTTACCCCAGGGAACAGTGACCATCCTTAACGCCAAGCCCAAGGAGTAATCTCTTTGCTTGATCTCTATCAGGCTAATAATTTATATTGTTCGCTACCAGCCAATTGATAAACTGGGGACAATAGTGCACCACCTGCCTAATATCTTGCCACCCACGGCAAATACGAGGGTGAGGTATTTGCCATCCATGAGAAGCAAAAAGCAAACAGAGCGGTGACAGTTTTTCACAGCGAATTCCCTCGCTTGCTGTCAGGGAAAGGTAGTAAGACAGCAAACAAAAGCATATTTAGAGGAAGAGAATTTGGAATTTATACCAGATCACAAAGGTACCTCGGAATCGTGAAGCCCGTCACATTTAAAGAAAGTTTGCCCCTGAGGGTCACCCACAGTAAAAACCTACCTCTTGTCATTATGTGTGTTTTCCTCCTATTGCATCTGACTTTATTAAGTATAAACTAAATATAGTTTATTTTGTTTTAGAAGTTATACTAAATAAGATATTTTTATATAGTATAGCTTCTGACTTCCCTTCCTAGATCCAAACATGTACTATGAGAACGCAATTACTACGTTAGATTTACCAAAAGCCATTAAACGCCTTCAGACAGTGGTTTCGTAAATTTCAAACACTGAGAGCCATTTTTAGAAACGATCTATAACGACAGACCTCAAAAACGGTTAATAGATTAGGAAAGATTTTCCCTTACCTTTAATCTCCAGATCTAGTATGAATCTCAGATATTTGGGATATTTTCCCAATTCAGTCATCTACCCTGTAGATAAATATCCGGTTCATAGTAATATAGTTGTCTATTGGTGGTATAAAAACTTGAAATAGACTGAGGGATTAAAAATGATTTTATGCTTCGCAGAAAACTTTTCCAGTTGAAGAAAAAAATAATTAAGTAGCTGTAGTTAACCTCGTATTGCTACTCCAGAATATTCTATCGTCAGCATATAATCCCATAAAGTGATTAGAATTGGTTTCATAATCAATTTCAGTAATAAACAAAGAAAACAAAGTGTGACTGAGCACAGATCCCCGTTGTATACCTTAACTAAATTTAAATTTTCCTGACACAGTTCCTCTGAACTTTATTCTAATGTACATGGCCTTCAAGAGGTCAGCAATACAAGGCAGAATTATTCCTCTCAACTTAAAAGTACAGTAAAGTTTGCACTTCCTGGCCCTGTCAAAGGCTTTAGATAAATCAAGAAAGGCAGCCACAATATGATTCGTCGGTTTGAGATTGTGGGCATCTCTAATCTTCTGCCTAAAATATAAAACCTGATCCATCGTGCAATGAACTTAAAACGGATCTTGACTTGAAAAGGATCATTAGTTTATTCTTTATAAATCTGAATCTAAGAAAATGGTCCAAGATTCATTAATTAACGAGGAGAAATGGATTCCGCTAAAAATTTATTTAAATATAAAATAATGATAGAATTGTGATTGTTAAATAATTATTGTTATTGCTTATTAAAAAATTATTTTCCATAGTGAAAATGCCTGAAAGAAATGTAATTATATATTTTTATTTTTAGAATAAAAAATTTCATAAAAGCATATGTATTTTTCTGATGTGAGGATATACAAATTTGAACATCAGTTAACTTCATTCCTTCATTTCAATTAATTTTTTCGTATGTAAAATATCTACATATTAGCAGAAACCATGAATTTGTAAGTTTTGCCTATAGAAGAGAAAATATTTGTAATACTCTTCAGAGCCAATGCCTCATGTCGACAGGAATAAAAATATTTGTTTTAACTGTAAAGTTGTTTGACTTATCCATCACTCGATCTAAAGTAAATTCTAGCTTATTCTTAAAGAGACTCTTCAAACATTGCTGCAGAATCTCATATGAATCAAAAATAATCTATTGTTTTGGCTGCAGTTGTTATTTATTTCAGATTTATCCTCCATGAATTTACTAAAAAATATATTAACCAATAGAAACTTTAAAAAATTACAATGAGCTTTAATTTTTTTTCCAAAAAATCCTTGGAACCTTTTAAAAGCCCAATTCAAATTTTGACAGGTTTCAATTTTTTCTATTTCACTTAGTCTAACTATACAGTTGAATTCGTTATACTATTAAGATATTTCATTAAAAAATCTGTCTCATTCAAAAAGTAATTAAAATTTTTGTCATACATTTAAATAGGTTTTTTTTAATTTGCTGGTTATGGGTTAATAATTTAAACAAGAGCAAATGATTGGGATTCTGTCACTGTAGCATTTACAATTATACCATGAAACTCGTGGATAATGACGGATACACAACTAGGCATAAAAGGTAAGAGTAGGACATCTTTGCAGGAAGGGGCCAATAAATTGATTAAAAATATTCAAAAAGTTACCAAAGAAGTGGACAATCAACAAAAAATCAGTTAAGATATTAATGATTATTGAAATATACTAGATCAAATATAATTAAGATGCCATTAGTAATATATCGTATTTTGCTTCACTACATTTGTTTAGGTATTACAATATTATAAACACTGTTCTACAATAATATTTTGCAGAAAAATGAATATTACTCAACCATAAATCATCTAAATCATCTCTTATATTTAGTATAAAGATGAATATGTGTGGCACTGCCAGCCAGACCTTTTGACTTACAAATTTTAAGTATGGCATGCATCTAAACATAGTATAAAATGAAGTCTTCTGCGTTTGTTTATTTGAACCCCAAAAACTCGAGAAATATTTAACGGATATTAGAGATATTTATACCATTCTGTAGATTATTTCTTGGGGAAGGTTTTAATACATTAAAGTCATATCAAAATAAAAAAAAAGTGTTATGATTGCGGTTTTCATTATTCCAAGCATGCACGAAAAACTGCGCATGTGGAAAAAACAAGAGCTGTGGCATGTATATGCGATACGTTTCTTTGTGTCTGATTTTAAAAAGCCATTCACATATCATTATGCTCAAAAAAAGGACATCCAACCTTGGCCGTAATACATTAAATGCAAAAAAGCTTTGTTTTTTTGCGTGATAAGGAAAATGTATCGGAAAGAAATGCTAGTTTGGTGAAAATCAGAGAAATACTCCACATTTAGATAAGAATGGTCTTTTGCAGAGAAAAATAACCGTCGCTCTTTAAACCGCCTAGTGATTGAATTGCGGATACATAATGAATCTCCTGAGGAGCGAAATGGTTACCTGAATGCTGGCACAGAAAGACATTTAAATTTGAATAAGAAGAGCAGTGAAAAAACAAACATTTAAAACAGCTTTTCTATGGTATATTTTTTAATGGTTTCTTTGTCTACGGACATACCATATTTTAACCTTTTTAACCATCTAAATATTTCTGAATGTATGCGATACAAATTTGTGTCGTAACTATTTTTGATGATTTCTAAATATATTTTTGTTTGTTTGATGTTTGCGTAACATGCCCAAATCGTACTGCGTGGAGAGTAGACAGATTTAAAGCTAATTTTTCTTCTTGGAAGCTATGCTACGGGCAACGTAGTGATGTTATTTTTCCCTAATTCTGAAACTAAAATTTGAGGCGAAAAATAGTAGAACTGGAAATAAAAACCCAAAGCTTTATAACATTATACACTGAAGTGACAAAAGTCATGGGATAGCAATATGCAAATATACAGATGGCAATAGTATCGCAGCGAAAAAATATAAATACGCAGTTCGTTTCCCAGAGCTTTCATTTGTGCTCAAGTTATTCATGTGAAAAGGTTTTTTGTGATTTATGGCGGCACGACGAGAATTAACAGACTTTGAGCGTGGAATGTTAGTTGGAGCTAGACGCATGGGTCATTCTATTGCGGACATCGTTAGTGAATTCAACATTTCGAGATCCACAGTATCAAGAGTGTACCGAGAGTATGAAATTTCAGGCATCACATACCATCATGGACAGCGCAGTGGGCGACCACCTGCACTTAACGACCGAGACCGCCGACGTCTGTGTAGAATGGTCAATGTTAACAGACACGCAACACTTCATCAAATAACTGCAGGGATCAATGTGGGACGTACGAGGGACGTGTCCGATAGGACTGTGCGGCGAAATTTGTCTTCCTTGGACTATGACAGCAGAAGACCGACTCGAGTGCCTTTACTGACAGCACGACATCGCTTCAGCGACTCTCCTGGGCTCGTGAGCATATCGACTGGTCCCTAGACCAGTGGAAAACCGTGGCGTGGTCAGATGAGTCACGATTTCAGTTGTTACGAGCTGATGGTAGAGTTCGAGTGTGGCGCAGACCCCACGAAGCCATGGACCCAAACTGTCAGCAAGGCACTGTTCAAGCTGGTGGTGGTTGCATAAGGGTGTGAGCTGTTTTTACATGGCATGGACTCGGTCCTCTGGTGCAACTGAACCGATCATTGACTGGAAATGGTTATGTTCAGCTGCTTGCAGATCACTTGCAGCCATTCATGGACTTCACGTACCCACACAACGATGGGATTTTTATGGATGACAATGCGCCATGTCACCGGGCCAAAACTGTTCGCGATTGGCTTGAAGAACATTTCGGACAATTCCAGCGCATGATCTGGCCACCTAGATTTCCCGATATGAATCCCATCGAGCATTTATGGGACATCATCGAAAGGTCCGTTCGTGCCCAAACTCATGCACCATCCACACTTTCACAATTATGGACGTCTATACAGACAGCATGGCTCAATATTCCTGCAGAGGACTTCCAATGACTTGTGGACTCCATGACACGTCGAGTTGTTGCATTTCGCCGGGCAAAAAGAGGACCGACACGATATTAACAGTCATCCCATGACTTTTGTCTCTTCAGTGTAATGACGAGTATGAAAGTCAGCTTTTAATTTTTTTAACTCAGTGAGCAAATCTGAGGTATCTAATTTATAAAGGTGGATCCTTTATTAATCAAATGAAAACTATGAATCGGGATAGTTTTAAATGCACCATTGTTATTCGATGTCCTTGATGATTGTGTAAGATTTTTGAAATTAATTTAGCAAATGAACTATACTTTGGCCCACCATAATCTGTAGGCGACTGAACAAGAGATATATATCGCCATCAATGAAAGTTTCTTTGAACTACAAGAGAGAACACAATAAAAAAAACTTGCTTAATAAGTTTCATAATTAAGAATTTATCGAAAATTTGTCGTGCTTATCAAATCATAATAAATCCATCTAATACTGCTTTTCTTTGAAATTGACTCTTTGACTCTCTGCTAGGCGTATGCAGTTTTAAACTCGGGAAATTTGAATTTAGTTCAACGTGGTGCTTCTGCACTGATAGGTTTATTTTCTTCACAAAAATGTTTTGGAGTTTTACTTTTAACAAGTATATGAAATATGAAAGCAAAGACCATACAAGATTTTTTGGGTGGGTGGGGGGTATTGGATTTTACTGTGATCTTTACTTAGATTTAGGAAATTAAAATTATATTTTGCTTGTTTTTTTTTCTTTTTTTTTTAATTTTGTAACACTAATTTCACTCCCAAACTTTCATTTCATGAGATTTTCGGGTCAAGAGGTCAATATTTTTGGACGAAAGCCAGACATAAAAAAAAACCTTGACTGATTCCCTGTTTGAGGGTCACGCTGGCGAAATTCATCAAGCTATATTAATCTTTTCTTTCTTTTTGTTTCCTTTTTACATTTCAATTTTATATTTAAATCTAATTTGGTTAATTGGCAGGGTTCATAATTTAGATTATATCGAAAATTTGAAATATGTATCAAATCGTTATTTATCTATTAGAGCGTTTTTATGTCATTGAATTTAAATATGCTTGTCATTAATTGATTAGATACTCTGTCGCAAGAAAAATCTTTGATCAATCATATGGTACGAGATCCCGTCAGATTAAAAAAGAACCAAAATGGCAAATGTATAAGCGAAAGAAAAAGTACTTAAAAGATATAAAATGCAGGCATAAAATTTCAAGAGGAAAAGCATTAGTAATGCTTTCAAGTAGATGTCAATTTTTAAAAAATGAATAAAAAGTAGCAAAATATCCATAAAACCTCTCGTATCATTTTAGAAATTATAAATACTTTAGTGTTGTTCTGAATCAAATTCTCTAAAGGTAATGAAGACTTAAAACATAGGAATCAAACGATAACATTCAATTAAAACATAGGAAT
>JAPMOQ010040747.1:3163-15662 GCA_026543055.1 Argiope trifasciata | reverse complement strand
CAGAGGAGGATTATAAAGGACAAATATATTAGACATTATGCAGAATGATAACAAAAATATTGCATTTGAAAAGGAAAAATTCGACAGAAAAGGCATTTAGAGAGAAATGAAAATGTAATGATTATTTTTCGAAAAATAAAAGGAAATTCCTGCAGATAAAATTAAAAAAATTAAGTCGACATTTTCAGTGTTGTGGATAGTTTTTTATCTCCAGTTCAAATCAATGATTTAACTTTAATGAAGAGATTTTTATTTCTTTTAAATCTGGGTAATTTTAATTACTATTCAACTGACGGCAAACTGTTATTAGGTGATTTTACAGCTAAATAAATTAGAGATACATGTTATCTTCCAAGCACTATTTGCATTTGATTTAAAAAAAATTGAACAATTGTTTTTGTTATGCATTTTATTATTTTACTATATTCCATTTTCTTAAAGCCTTTTGTGTTTTTTAACGCTCTGGCAATGATTTAGTTCTTAGCCTCAAGGGGAATTCAGCTGTGATTTGCTTTTTATTTCCTATTGCAGGATGCGGAGGAACATCAAAAGTCACTATTTACAAAAAGTTAAGAGAATTAAACAGTGCTGCCTTATCAGATAAGTTTATTAAATTTCAAAGAATCGATATCCCCCCCCCCTTTTTTTTTTAAAGAAGTTCCAATTCTTTCAAATATGCCCTCATATTTCAAAATATTTTTTTTCCCTTCTTGACAGCACTTTCTCATAATCGCCTTTATTTTAAACATCAAAGTAAAAATCTAATTAAGCTGTAACTTATTTTGTTTGATTTTTCAATATACTCTGATCAAGAAATATAGGAGGAAATATTTAAATCTTTCGAGAAGCGACGAATTTCTTTCTAAAATATTACTCTTATACTTTCTTTCTCCGTAGAACATTTTTTTGTGCAATGCAGCATTAAATTTAATTAAGAATCAGAACATTCTAATTATCTTGATATATTTTGGAAAGATTTCGTTACCTTTAAGCTGGAATTTTCACTGTGCCCGTACTCGTCGAGACTTAATTCGAATTTAATCAGATTAATCAAGTGATTAAAAGGAAGGAATGGAGAAAGATATTTATTTTCTGTTTTGTTTCACAATGGGAAGAAGCAAAGTGTTTAAGAAATGATGAAGTCGTATCAAGAAGTATTATTAAAAAGACTGAAGCAAAGCTACGGTATTAATTAGATTTTCTCCCTTTTTCAGTTATTGTCTTCTGATTAATAATTTTGAAAGGGAATGCATTCCTTTGTTTCAAACATGGTTTCGATGTATAGCTTTTCTCATTATGTAATAAGGTATTCGAATTATGTAAAGAGTAACTACTGTGTTTTTTGAAAATTACCTTTCAAATGCATTGAGAACTTCAACATTTTGAGCATTATTTGATATTTATAAGCTCGAATAAGGAAATATTGATTTTAGGGTTTATTTTGTCTATTGGGTCTATGAATGTAGTAATTTTGAAACTTTAACTTAAAAACGCCTAACGCCTAAAGGTTTAACTTAAAAACGGAACCTAAGAAGTCAAATGCATTATTAAAAAGACTGAAGCGAAGCAACGGTACTAATTAGATTTTCTTCTTTTTCAGTTATTGGTAAGAGATGCCTTCTGATTAATAATTTTGAAAGGGAATGCTTTCCTTTCTTTCAAACCTGGTATCGATTTATAGCATTTCTCATTCTGTACTAAGAAGCTCGGATTATGTAAAGAGTAATTCCTGTGTTTGTAGCGAATTTGACTTTCAAAACATTGAGCATTTTTCCACATTTTGAGCTCTATTTAATTTTAATAAGCTAGAATTAAAAAAATTTAAAAGATATTCCGTCTTTTAAGAAATATTGACATCTTTACAAGAGCTTTTTTGCTATTCTTTCCGCAAAATATATCCTCCTTTTTACGCTTTTTTTAAAAATAAGAGTTAAAAACAATTATACTAAAATGTTCTGTTTACTTTTCAAAGAATTACCTTTTAATAAATAATATAAAGCGAAGTAATTCTGAAAGTAAATACTACCATTTCGAAATTAATTTACCGCAGCTACTTTCCAAATCTGCTTCTTTTTTTCAGCAATAAAACATATGTTTTGTTAAAGAATAGAAATTTCTAATAATCTTTTCAGCGCGAATAAAAATATGTTGGAATCAACTTCATTTTCTTTTCCCTAAATTCATCTCTTCGTTCTTATTCCTCGAGACTTAATTCGAACTTTATAAAATTATTGAAGTGATTAAACTGCTGAAAAGAAGAATTATTTTTTTCTTTCCTTTCGATAGGTGTGGTAAATAATGAAAGCAAAAGAGGAATTCGAGGAATAAGAGAATTAAAAGAGTCTCTCGAGCAGAGGAAATGGAGTAAATGAGATTTCCGTTTATTTTTACTTAATGGCAGATGAATGTTTTCCCTTCTGTGCGTCAGGAAAAGAAAACGTTTCGGTGACTTAGCTGTGGAATGCTGTTTTTATTTTTATTTCTTTAAAATAGGGTTTATTTTTAACAAAAAATTTATCACGAATATGGTAAATTTCGAACGAATATAGAGTAGAAATCTCTCATACATTTAACATGAATTGATATGCTTTTAATTTAAAATTTATATTTTATTGTAATTTGTTATTTTTTTATAAATTTTCAAGAAGATTTTAATATTTTTAATTCGTCGCTGCATTGAATCGACCAATATGTTTTAGAAGGAAACGAAATTCATTTCTCCAATTTGAAATAACCTGATGAATTTGCATGTCTTAAATAAGTTATATTGGGGAAATGTAATACATACTTTATTTTCTTTATTTTATATTATTGCAATTAAATAATAATATACATTGACATACTAATTTTTATAAAGCTATTTTGATACAGTATTCTGTTTAGTGTCAATACTTGTTTCGTACCTTCTGCGTTTCTGTTCTGTTTTTTCTCATATTTTATAATTTTTGCTGTTTTCTAAATTTAATGGCTACTACTTTTTATTGCTGATTAGTTGGGAACTATATATGACAGAAAAATCTTTAAAAGATTGCAAAATTTTAGCCTATGTTTTATGCAGTAAGTAATAAATGAAACTGCTGTGTTTTCAATATCGATTACGCCAACCTTCTTCAAAAACAACGCAGTTTACCAACAATAAATTGGCAACACATGCTGCAGTATGTTTTTAAAATGTTTCTCATTAAAAAGTCTTTGAATATTTTCTTTTGTAGAATGTAAAGGTTTATTACACCTCATTTTTTATGTTCTTTTTTCTAGTATGACACATCACATAGGTCAAATTGAAATTAAAAACGCCGAACATTAAATTTTAAAAATTAAATAAAAGCATTAACTTTAAATTTTTAAATGTGAATGTTTAAAAATTCCAAAACTAGTTAGTATAGTAACGTTCTTCTTCTTGTATACAGCCGACCACCCCGCCACCACTGAACATAGCAGTATCAACAGGATTTGTTGGGGTCGACAGCTCAATAAGTCTTCTCCGACCTTACTTTGACCGATCCAATTTATATCCCTTTTGGGATAGTGAATAGCTGTCTTTCTACCCACTCGCACACTCTCAAATAGTTGAAATGAAACTGTGAATCTTTAACATCATATCCTTTAGCGTTTTGAGATTGGTTAGCAACATTCTAAACCACTCATCAAGTAAAATGCGAATTTTTGATAATCGTGTGTTAATTGTTAACAAAATATAAAGCAGAAAAGAAATTGGAAAAATAGAAGTCCAAGAATGTGCAGATTTAGAGTGTCAGTATGGAAAACACATCGGTTGTATTGTTCCACAGAAAAACATCTCGTATAAGGATTTCTTTCAAAATGTTGGTTGGCTCTCGGTTCTCTGATAAATACTATAATGCGAAATCGTGTTATTTCTATTTCGATTTCGAAACGACCTGCTATGGAAATTTTGTTCCAAGGAATCACATGACTCTTAAAATTCAACTTCAGTTTCCATTGATGAACAATCCCAAATATAATTGAATTAGTTTATGTTGGCTGCTTAGGAAGGGTGATTTCTTTGCCATTCCTTTGCATAATCATTTTCTTATTTCACTGAAGTAAATGTTTGGCAATATTTTGAGACACTTCCTAAGACATTTTCTTATTTTTGACTGAAGTAAATTTTTGCAATATTTTGCGGCACTGACCAAGAATGCGTTTCAGCATTATAATATACATGAAGTGACAAAAGTCATGGGATAGCAATATGCAAATATACAGATGGCAGTAGTATCGCAGCGAAAAAGTATAAATGCACAGTTCGTTTTCCAGAGCTTTCATTTGTGTTCAAGTTATTCCTGTAAACAGGTTTTTCGTGATTTATGGCGGCACGACGAGAATTAACAGACTTTGAACATGGAATGTTAGTTGGAGCTAGACGCATGGGTCATTCCATTGCGGATATCGTTAATGAATTCAACATTCCGAGATCCACAGTATCAAGAGTGTGCCGAGAGTAGGAAATTTCAGGCATCCCATCCCATCATGGACAGCGCAGTGGGCGACCACCTGCACTTAACGACCGAGACCGCCGACGTCTGTGTAGAAGAGTCAGTGTTAATAGACACGCAACACTTCGTCAAATAACTGCAGGAATCAATGTGGGACGTACGAGGGACGTGTCCGATAGGACTGTGTGGCGAAATTTGTCTTCCTTGGGCTATGACAGCAGAAGACCGACTCGAGTGCCTTTACTGACAGCACGACATCGCCTGCAGCGACTCTCCTGGGCTCGTGAGCATATCGACTGGTCCCTAGACCAATGGAAAACCGTGGCGTGGTCAGATGAGTCACGATTTCAGTTGTTACGAGATGATGGTAGAGTTCGAGTGTGGATCAGACCCAACGAAGCCATGGACCCAAACTGTCAGCAAGGCACTGTTCAAGCTGGTGTTGGCTGCATAATGGTGTGGGCTGTTTTTAAATGGCATGGACTTGGTCCTCTGGTGCAACTGAACCGATCATTGACTGGAAATGGTTATGTTCAGCTGCTTGCAGATCACTTGCAGCCATTCATGGACTTCACGTACCCACACAACGATGGGATTTTTATGGATGAGAATGCGCCATGTCACCGGTCCAGAACTGTTCGCGATTGGTTTGAAGAACATTCCGGACAATTCCAGCGCATGATCTGTCCACCTAGATCCCCCGATATGAATCCCATCGAGCATTTATGGGATATCATCGAAAGGCCCATTTGTGCCCAAACTCCTGCACCATCCACACTTTCACCATTATGGACGTCTATACAGACAGCATGGCTCAATATTCCTGCAGAGGACTTCCAACGACTTGTGGACTCCATGACACGTCGAGTTGTTGCACTTCGCCGGGCAAAAGGAGGACCGACACGATATTAACAGCCATCCCATGACTTTTTCACTTCAGTGTAATGCAATGCAGATGTTACAGAGGAGATTTATAAATGACAAATATGTCTAAAATTATGCATACTGTTGCCAAAAATATTACATTTGAAAAAGAAGAAATTCGATATAAAATGCATTTAGAGAGAATTGAAAACGTAATTTTCATTTTTCGAAAAATGAAAAGAAAACAGAAAGGAAATTCTTGAAGATAAAAGAACATGTTAGGACATTCTTAAGGATACGGATGTTTTCTCCGTTTAATTCAATTATTTAATTCGCAATAAATCGGGATTTACAATTTGTTCTCTCTAAGTATTTTTATCTGTAATCTATTATTTAACAGAAGATATGCAGTTATTAAATATTTTTACAGTCAACTGAATTTAAAATGTAGGTTATTGTGCAAGCTGCTATTTACATTTGATTAAAAATTTCCAATATTTTCTTTTGTTATCAATGCTATTGTTTTACTACATTAAATTTTCTTGTTGACATTTTGTGTTTTTATCTTTCTGACATAGCCTCAAGGGGTATGCAGCATTTCCAGGCTTTTTATTTTCTATTGTGCGAAGCATGGAAAATACTATTTATAAAAAGTCAAAGGTGTATATCAATGCTCCTTTATTAGATAAGTTTATTAAATTTCAGAGAATGGATATGACTTTATTTTTAAAACATTTTAAATCTTACTAAAAATGCCGTCAAGCTGTCATATTTGAAAACATTTTTATATATATATATTATTATTATTCTTAACATCCTTCTCTCATAATCACCTTTATTTTAAACATCAAAGCAAAAATATAACTAAGCTATGATATTTTTTTGATTTTTCAATATTCAGTGGTCAAGAAACAAAAAAAAAATCTTTCAAAAAAAAGAAGACTTTCTTTCTAAAATATTATTCTTATACTTTATTTCTCTATTGAACCTTTTTTATTGAGCAATAAAGCATTAAATTTAATTAAGGATCAGAACATTCTAATTATCTTGATATGCGAAGAAATATTTTTGAAACATTTCATTATCTTCACGCTGGAATTTTCACTATACCCGTACTCGTCGAGACTTAATTCGAATTTAATCAGATTAATGAAGTGATCAAAAGGAAGGAATGGAGAAAGATATTTATTTTCTGTTTTATTTCACAATGGGAAGAAGCAAAGAGTTTAATAAATGATGAAGTCGTATCAAGAAGTATTATTAAAAAGACCGAAGCAAAGCTACGGTGTTAATTATATTTTCCCCCTTTTTCAGCTATAGGTAAGAGAAGCCTTCTGATCAATAACTTCGAAAGAGAATACTTTCCTTTGTTTCAAACGGGGATAAAAGTTTCTCTTTATAGTTTTCATCATTATGTAATAAGGTATTCGAATTATTTAAAGAGTAACTCCTGTGTTTGTAGCGAATTCGACTTTAAATAATTGAACAATATTTAATATTTATATGATCGAATAAGGAAATATTGATTATGGAGCTCATTTTATATATCCGGTCTATGATCGCAGTGATTTTTAAAGGTTGCGTTTTTAAGTTAAACTTTTATTTTTTTTAATGAAGGCTGTTATGTAATCTATGGTTTAATTATTGATATCAAAATCAAGCTACCTATTTTAAATCGATTCAGAAATTCATATTTACATGTAGCTATTCCTCAATATTGATGCTCGTGGCCTTTCCAAGTTAAAGGACATTATCTTTAATTCACTTTGAACTTTTGTCTTTTATAAGTTAAAATTATTATATCAGAATTGTTGAAATTTATATCGTTCCATTATCTAAACCAGAGGTTCCCAACCTTTTTTGAACTGGCGCCCCCTTTTCTAATGAATATTTCAATATCGCCCCCCTCCCACTCCAGATAAATAAGAGCGTACATAATGCATGGTGAAAACACGAATTAAAAAAAATTCTATTAGATAGAATATTGTTAGAATTGAAATGCTACTGAATTTTTTCTTTATTTAAAAAAAGAGGAATAAAAATTTTAGCTTACCTGTCATAAGGACAGGCAGGGATTTTGATGATACGAATTAATTCATAATAAACTATTGCTTTCTAAATAAATAAACTGATAGTTTCAGAGACCCATCAAAACGCATACTTAATTATATTAAAAAGTATTTTTATTAAAATGTAAAGTCATCAAATTTCTAACAACTAATGAGAAGGCGCAATTTGAAGCCTTTTAAGGAGCTTGTTAATATCAGGCTCGATTTCACTTAAAAACAATCGTAAGTCTCCACGTTCAGTAATATGGAGCCGAAATCTCTTTTTTGTTACCAATGTTGCCTCCGCACTCAATCCACGTTCTGCTAAATATGAAGAGGGGAATGCTATCAGAAGTCGTTGAACAATCGACCTTAATCCTGAATGCTGTTGCGAAATAGACTTCTGGTGCCAAAATTCTTGGTGGCCAATCTTGAATTTAATTTTTAGATCCTCATTTGTCGTCAGTTCTATTAGTTCTTCTAACTGAGGGGATCCTGCTGTGTTGACATTCGAAAAATGATCCAAAACCCAGTCTTTTCTGTCCATGCTTAAAATGTCCTGGAATCGCGCCTTGAAGTTATTATACAATATATTTGGTTAATCCTCTAACGCCCCATCATGCCATATCAACGCCCGCTAATTTTCTCGGGGTCTTTTACCTCCCCCCCTGAAAACTTCAAACTCCCACAAGGGGCATTATCGCCCACGTTGGGAACCTATGATCTAAACATTCACTTTCAATGACTGAGTTATGGACACTACAATATTCTTCTTATTATTCTTTTTACTGTTACATATATTTAAGACTGAATCATTCAAAGCGTAAATAATTAATTTAAAGTGTCGTATGAAGCAGTTAATCCTCCAGACGTTTAAAAATGACTGGAAGTTAACGATATCATTTACTCTCTGAATTTTTTGAATTAGTCATTTCTTTGGATATCTACAAGCAAAAACCTAAAATATTTCACAGTATAAGAACATAAATAAGTTGTAATGAATGATTTGTTGTGTTTTTTTTTTTACTTTTTATTGTCATTGAAGCTGGAAATATACAAATATTTTAGATGACATGATTTAAATGTATTAGAAAAAATAACATTCTTACCGAAAATGTCATGTAATCCATCTTGTGGGGAAAATACCAAAAGACTAAATAACGAAAAAGGCGCTTTATTTAAAAAAAAACATACAAAGGCACAGTAAACAACAAAATACAAGCAGCAAATCAATCTATTCATCAATTTAAAGACATCTTCCAAGAAATCTATATTCTAAAGAAAGAATTTTCTTAGTGAATCGCTTGTTCTCGACTCGTGTGATTACTGAACGCTTTCTCTTATGATTTTGTAGTCTCAGTAACCAGATAATAAAAAAATGATAAGAGAACCTCATGTCATATATCTTTGTTCCTAGTTGATAGATCGTTAAATTTGAAACTTTTCAAATTTTAGCGACAAGTTTGGGGATAAGATTTCTTGAATGCCCAAACTAGTGAAATTCATTTTGTCCCAATGCAGTCCATCATAGAATTGGCATAAATTGAACCTCCGTCAGAGCTATATGCAAAACTCACTTCCTTTTTGTGATATTAACTGAAGAATATTACAGATACATGATCTATATAAATAAAAATGAATGTTTGTCTGTAAGTCTCTTATGCTCAACCGTGACGCTCATCCGATGGCGATGAAACCTAGTGTACTTATTTCTTGCATTTATGTGTTTCTGCTAAAGTTGGAAAAACATAGCGCCAACCCTAAGGTCTTGAATAATGAAGTTTTATAAAAAAAAAAATAGAGTTCATATTATTTACGTATCTCCTTTATATATCTATGTATTCATTTCTGATGCGAAAATAAATATCATTCTTCCTTAACATTCCTAACTAAACAAGGTAGTTATTTTAAAATTCAAACAATATTTCCAAAATTATATATTTTGCTGCAACAACGCACCGGGTCCCAGCTAGTAATATATACAAATTAAGATAACAAGGTTTATTGAAAAAGCACCAATTAAATGCATATCATAATTTGAACATTGGAATTATTCCATTTGTTAAAATTAGACACAGTCTGTATTTCTGAGGAACAAACTGCTCGTCAAATATAGACAAGAAAGTCATAGACTAAAACCCATATCGAAGGGTAATTCATTATAAATTAGAATTATCATAGGAAGCACAAATTTTATTATTATTTCTTTATAATAGTAGATATATTACAGTAATATCATAAGTTAAGTTTCTGTTAAAAAGACTAAATGTAATTAAAATCAAGTAAAGTATATACGAAAGGAAAAATTCCTATTTCTTTACTTTAAAAAAAATCAAGATTGTATAAACGAAATCTAATCAGTCAGTAATTCAAAATTGTATATATTTATGCAATATTTACTTGAAACGCCTTATGAGTAGAGGCTCAGTAAAACGATAACAGTTTCTTATACAACTATCAGTTTTGGAACTAATAAAAATGCTTTAACCCTTTCTTAACCGTACTATGTTGTCATCCATTTTTCAACTTCCTTTTTTGCACCAGTAGTTTCTTGCAGAATAATCTCAGGAAACCCAAGAAAAAATGTAATGAACATAAACATTGTTACGGATTTCCTATAACCTAAAATCCGTCGGGTTTTTTTTACCTCGTATATAGTGGTTGTGTATGGTGTTAGAGATGATGATGCACACACAGACTCTGATCAGACCTTTTAGTTGACGTACATACAGGACAACACACTGCAGATAGTAGTCCACAGGCAGAAATTATGTAGTGTCCACAGAGCTGTGTGGACATGTCCGCTGCTCCGCTTCGACTGACTTGACTCGACTCCACACTGACTTCTCGCACTAGCCTCTAGGGACAGCAACCAAATTCTGCTCTTTGGGGAAAATGAAGGGATTTACTGAGGTTTAGGGAAAATGAAGGGATTTACTGAGGTTTAGGGAAAATAAAGGCAGCTTTTTCTACCCACGTGACTCAGAGGAAGGATCTTCTTATCTGTGCCGCGTGATTTGTCCGTCAGATTCCTGAGCTAAATTTCTAGTTCTGTTAGTACAAAAATGATTTGAAATCTGTGTTTAGAATTTTTGAAATGTAGATGCCTTGGATTTTAGAATAGTCTTATTGAACTAAATATAACAATGGTCTTTAAAATAGAAGTTATGATATGATATAAAAAGTAAGATGCTGCACACACACACAAAAATACATTATAGATTTCTAACCACGTAAACCAAAATTATTGGTTCGTTTTTTCTGTTATTATTATTTAATTAGGTGCTTTGATTTATTTGAAAGTTTGTTTACTTACAAACGTATTTCGGAATAAAAACACGATGTCACAATTTGTTTATGTGGAGTTTTGTGACAACATACAAGTATTTTATTTTTATTTGATCAGTTAGTAACTATTAAAAGCTTTTGTATTTATTAGAGAAAATTTTGGTTTTATAAATTTATTGTTATATATGTTTCATCGCCAGTATGCATTCTTAATGAATGTTTTCAAACACATATAATTAGGCTTGTATTAAATACATACTCAACTATATGTATGAAATATATAATCAGAAATTGTAGTTATGAATATGTATATGAATCTAATATTTCAATTTAAAGGAAAAATAAATTTACATATTAAAAGTGGATACATTTCAGTTTCATAATTTAAGTGAATTTTATTAAACTCTACTGGAATGGCATTTAAATTTTTAAATTTATTTATATTATTATTTTGCAAATAAACAGTAAAATCATATTGAAGTTTTGAGTACATGCATATTTAGCCTTGATATCTATGTCAGTGAAGTATTTAATGTTTCATTTGACAGACAAATCAGTTATTATTAAACTGATGATCATGAAGTAGATAATTGCTCATACTGCTACGAGAATATATTTTAGTTTAAATGTAATCTGCTGGTCCTATTTATTTTTGATTTAAAAAAAAATATTTAAAATGAGAGTCTTGTTCATGTCTCAATGAGAGCAAAAGTTAAAAATTACATTCTAATCTAAATTTGTGCTTCATTTAATTATTGGAAGTGTTATATATGGAATAACATATTGAAAATGTTAAATGTACCTATATTAAAAAAAAGACTGTGAAAAACTAACAATTTGAAATGGGAACATTTATTATTCATGATCAAAAATTTATTATTTTTTCTTTAATATTTTGTTAAATTCTTATTATTGTTAGCTCCCTGACTTTTGAGGGGAGGGGGTGTTGACATTAATATTTATTCTTGAAATATAAATTTTTACTGACATATATCTATATAATTGAGATTTTATGATTTGAAATGTCACTTTTTAATATTTTTATTTTTAAACAATATTTAAAAATTGCTAAACCTTAGGATGGTGTTTTAAAGTTCTAAAATGTTATGATATTAGAATTTTAATGTAAAATCACATGCATCTAAATAACCAGTTAGTAGAAGATAAAATATAAAGGCCCAAAGCTGTGATTTTATTGATCTAAGTTTTATATATAAATATAACCAATAAAAGAATTATATAATAACATAATATTTATGCTTAATATCCTTGGCAAAATATTTTTAAGTATCTGATTATCAAAGTTATGGTACTTTTATTATCTTACATCTCTATCACATATCTTGTCCTTCAAAATAAGTGCATGAATTGCAATAAATATAACAACGGCCTGGAAACCATAATATATAATTTTTTACCATAATTTTAAAAATACATATTTAGTCTTTCCCAAATTTATTTTTAAAAAAACTGCTTGGCATCAAAAATATATAAGGATTTTTTTTAAGGCTGAGAAATTACTTATAAAACAAGTTTGAGGATTTAAATTCTTGTATGTACAGTTTTATTGATTGATCTCAATTTTCTCCATTATTATACTATTGGTACTTAACCATATGTAATATATCAATGCAATTCTGTTTATTTTTTAAGTAAAATTCAATTGAGCTGAAAAGCTAAAATTTTAGATCTCTCAGATATTTATGAAATTATTTCCATGTTTGGAAATACTTATAAGTTTGAATAATTATTTTTGCTAATGACATGAAATATGTTTTATGTCAGATCTAAAATTACTGATATTCATCTTGTATCATGTTGAAATTAATCCGGTAGACAAAA
>JAPMOQ010040745.1:4388271-4408500 GCA_026543055.1 Argiope trifasciata | reverse complement strand
TATATATTAAACTATGTTTGTCTCAAATAAAATTGAATTGATATTGTAAGTATTTCAGAAGGTCACAGAAAATCTTTCCTTATTCATTTATTTATTTATTGGAAAATATCCCATTTCATATTTATTTCGTTTCATACAGACAAGTGCAGAAAATAACATTTTTCTAGGTCTAGTTTGTAGTAAATATTAACTTAAATTTCCAGTTTGAGCTTTTGTCTACTTGATTTTGGTTGGAAAATAAGGTTTAAGCATCTTTTTAAAATTCATTAAAAGCATAAACTTGATATATGGATCGAACCATTTGTATGATCGAAAAGATAATTATTTTTATCTTTAAGATGATTTAAAAATTCTTTTTATTCTATGATATTTTTGGAAGTTATTGCAGAAAACTCCAAGGATTTTTCTTAATTTTTTTAAATTTTCAAATTAAATTTCAATTAAATTTACAAAAATAATCATTTGGAAGAGTACATTCCCACCCTCCAAAGCATGCATGAGTCAAATTTAGTGGGTTTGCATTCAATGTTCTGGCAGACAGAGACCCACGATGGTCTCCGCAACCGTGGATTTCTAGTTTGAGACCCGATTACGCAGAACAATCCATCGGGGCTAAACTCCCAATGAAAAGGTGGTAGCAGCTCAGGGTCGTATTCTTTATTTGACAGCGGTTCAAAATTACGAGTCCATAACAAAATAGCCCAAGTGTTGCTTTAAAACGGGACATTAATATAACTAAACTAAATTGGCATACAGGGCGCAAAAAAAACATATTCTCTCACACAAATACACATTATATTCATTATAAGTAAAGATAAATAATCTTGCTTTCTCAAAACTTTACACCCACACCATTACATAAATTTTTTTTCTATTGAAATAAAAATATAATTTCAGGGTTCTTTCAGCCATGAAATGTCTAATAACGTGTTGTTTCAGAGCAGAAGAAAGATCTTGTTTCATTTCCAAAAGTTATTTGTGCCATCCATTCGAGAGTGGAATGGGTTTCCACTAGAAGTTTTCAAGAGTCTCTGAAAGGAAGGCATGGGACATCCAATCACATTCCAGGACGATATATGTTTCCAATTGGGTCGAATTCTTTCCGATGATTCTCTCACACATCTCAAAGATGACCCTCGAAATGAGACATCCGAAATCGTTCTAAAAGAATTTTTGATTCAGCTGAAGTTGAACAAAATGTGAATGTGGGATATTTTTCAAATTACTCTATCTCTAAGCTTATGAATCTGAAATTAACACCAAAAAATTCTGTCAGATGATGACGAAGGTCTAATATTTGAAACCTTTTAAGAATGTCTTCAATTCAGTTGAGCTTTAAATTATATTCTATCATTTTGCATTACAGATATCGAAACTTTAATTTTTCGATAACGTAAAAATCAAATATTTTCAGTTAACTTATGTTAAAGACTGAACTCTCTGAAAGTAAATAATATAGGATTTCAACTTCTAAGAATATTAATATATTAAAACAGAGGTATCAGAAAATAATTTTAAAAAATTATGAAATCTAAGATCGCAAATCTCAAGTTATGATGTGAGAGCATTATTATTTTTAAATCATTAGTTATCCTAATTAATTTAAGTCGTTAACAAATTTAAAACAATCACGACACTTTTCTATCGGTCTAGCACTCCTTCCAACTCTCTCTCTCTCTCTCTCTCTCTCTCTCACACACACACATAAAAAAACACACACACACATATATATATATATATATATATATATATATTATATATATATATATATGACTTTCATTTTCAGTTTTTCTAGATGGCAATCAAAGTTTTGGAGCTCGACTGATTTTGAGGGAGGGGGAGTAAAAAAGGGGGGAAGGGACATCATTTTTCTAAATATTAACGCATGCGCATTCTGATAGTTTCGTGATTGTTTCAAACTGGTTAATGGCTTAAATTAAGACAATTCGAAGAATTGGGAGAATGAATAATTTGGAAATCAAGATGTAACTTCAGTTGGTGTCACCAAATATGACAACTTTTTGCAATATTTCTAATAACCCTGAAAGAAAAAAATGGATGCCTCTTAAGCCTATCAATCAATAGTTGCCTACGCAATTTGGCAATCAGAGGCTTCAAAAACCTCAAACCAAAACAGCATCATGTCCTCACATGATAATAATTGTGAACATTTCAGTTAGTTTTGAATAACAAAAACGAAATCATACTTTAAACAAAACAAAAAAAGGTTCAGTTTGCTCAATTTCATAAGTCCAATTTGCCATTCAGTTAGTTGGAATTTGATAATGCGTTTACGATTTAGCTATTT
Source organism: Argiope trifasciata (assembly GCA_026543055.1). Taxonomy (NCBI): domain Eukaryota; kingdom Metazoa; phylum Arthropoda; class Arachnida; order Araneae; family Araneidae; genus Argiope; species Argiope trifasciata. The sequence continues at coordinate 4,406,192 of JAPMOQ010040745.1, read as the reverse complement.
CACAGATTACACTTTGTTTCCAAATCGATTTTATTATTTTCAATTGTGATAAAATGAAGCTGACGATATTGAAATTTGCCCTTCCTCTCCAAATAATCTCCCAATCGAGATATCCTTTGATCTATGAAATAAATTATGTATGCTTTTGACAAACGTACTAATATATTGAACTTCAAGCCTGGAATATTGTCCATATAAATCCGAAACCTTTAGAGTTAGACATAGGTCTTTGAAATGAATAGGAAACAAGAGAAAACGACGTGTTAATGAATGACTCATTGAATTATCTACACTTACTCAAGCATAGACGTATCCCTTGTTTTGCGATGTATCCTAAAATTAATGCCGGGAAGCTTCCTCCACAGTCCCCGCTAGCAGGAAGCAAAAATATCTCCTTCAGCCATCTCTCAGTGCACCAGATTTATAACTCAACTTTATGTTGGTTTCATTTTTTCAATGAGAGGGGGCCCTGGGGGCAAGGCGCGTGCGACAGGAACAGGGCCCTTTCTTTATGCACCTCTTGGGTCCTTCGCCCGTAATGGAGTGCAGCTCGTCGCGGAGGCGCGCAGACTGCGAGGTGTCAGGTAAATCTTCATTTTCCTAGCGAATGAGGGTGCGGAGAATGGAATTTTATGGCTGCATGCCGATGTTCTCTGAATAAATCTATGGGCTGTGAGTGGGTTTGTTGGCTCCCCGTTCCGAGCTGTTGCTGTTTGTTGAAGGGGCAACCATTCGCATAAAGTATGCCCGGTGTTTAGAGGGGAGGGCATTAAGTAAATGCCATGATGGATAGGAAGCAAAATGCTTATGACATAAGGAGTTCAGCAATGTGTTATTTCATTGCCTTGAACATATCTTGTGATGCTAATTTTGATTGTAAATTTCTCTGTTTGATAAAGCATATTCTCTTGTGGTTTCAGATAGGAGTATTGGGTATAAAAACAGACAACTATTCTTCTAGAAGAGTGCAATTGAAATTAGGATAATGTTGCTACTGCTTTTTTTTATAAGTAGATTACGCAAGGAGAAAGAATGGAATAATTCGCTTTCAAATAAACTATATATTGAAAATTTAATGAATGCGTATCTTCCCAATAATTTGGAGAATACTTTTTTTTTAAAGTTTTTACTTATTTTCGAATGTTTCAAGTTTGCGCAAAATAAAATGCTGCTCAGTTGTTATTTCTTGATGCCAATATAATATTTTGACCATTTCCTAACTTTTAAATATCAATTAATATATGAATTTAATATATTTATTTTATAAAGATGATACTATACTGAAGTCATTTTGAGAAAAATTAATTTTTTTGATTCCATACTATTTATACCTCTGAATTGCGAAATACAGTAATGTAAAAAAACAGAAAATATCAATAAATATTTTTTTTAGAAATAGTATTTTTAGGGTAAAAAAGTCATAAACTTTTTTAAATCGAAAATCAAAATATATTATGAAGAAAATTACGTACACTGAATATCATAAGAAAAGAGTGCTAGATATGAATTCAAAGTTACAAGTGAATTATTAAGAAGGAGCATGAAATTCCAGTTTGCTTAGAATATTTCTGTTAGTTGTTCTGAGTTTTAAAATTTATGTTGAACATCTATATTTTTAATAAATAAGATATTATAAATATTATAATACGATAAAAATTAAAATATTTATTCCAGAAATATATTTTCCAAAATAATCTATTTTCTAGAAGAATATTAAATTTATACATTCTATAGAATAAAATATTTATTTTCGGAGATCAGCCAGTTTTAACAGAATAGGAATAGAAGATATCTTTCTACAAGATAAGATGCATTAAGATGATAAATATATTGGAAGTGTATGTAAACTTCAAAATTGTACTCGGTTTGGTGTGAGATTTTCACACAGTGTTACAATGTCTATGTAAATAAATTCAATTTTCAAAAAAAGGTTTCTCTAAAAAAAAGGAATGATAAAATATTCCGTATTTATTATTTGGTAATACGGTAATGTAACACCGGATAAAAATTAAGAAATAATAAGTACGTAATTTTTCTGTAAAAAAGTATTTATTTGTATAAAAGAAAAGAGAAAAGGGATTTTTTTATTAAAAAGCTGAAAGTCAAAACAAAAATTGTAAAAGTATAAGGCTTTAAAAATAATAGAATGTGTAAAGGAAAGTCTCCAATAATGAAAGAGATAAATCACAATTATCATAGGAAACAGAAAAAATTCTAAACATTCAATGCATAAAAATTAAAGCACATTATAAATTACTGATTACAAATCCAATTTACTTAGAGCTTTAATTCTACATGTATGTCTTAAGATTTATAACATAATTCTCTAAAAAGGCTGTTTCTTTAAAAAATCTTGTTTTTATTTATAGGAAACATTTCCTTTTGAATGTTAACATAATAAATCAAGTGGTGAAAAATCTATGTAAAATTTGGAACCAATCAAAAGATAAATAAAATTTTATTGAATTGCAAATTATATATGCCAAACAGAAGAATGCCTGTTCATGGGAGCGAAAATATTGAATCTAAAACCAATTAGCAAGATGAATCATGTATGGAAGAAGGTTTCGTTATTCAATGTGGGGTAGATTATAATAATAAGAATAAATTCATAATATAGATTCATGAAATACTGGTTGATTAACTTTTGATCTGTCTCGATATCAATGCTGTTTGTGCACGATATTTCAAAAACTGAGCAAGCTGGATAGATTATGTATAATTTCTACATTAAAATTATAGATGGCATCAAACTTTAAATTAGATACGGATTATTAAATAGGCAATTGTCTATACCTCCTCCAACTTACATTTGAGAGATGAAATTTGGTTGCAGCATTTTGAAAATGTCGAATATTTTAAATGATTCAACATTTTCATTCCATTATGAAGTCTGTTCAGCCTAATATATTCAAAACCGATATATATTGCTGAAAAAAATTTTAGAGCTTATTCTAGTGAAATTACTATTTAATTACCATGTTTAAAAAAATGTTAAGTTTTATGATTTAAAAAAAAATCCAAACTCATTTTAAAGTATTATTTATATTGACTAATAAAAACTTGTATCTTCTTTTTCCCGCTGTCTTGGTTAGAAATACTTTAAATTTCAGTTAGCATTTTTTAATACAGAAAATATATTAAAACAAATTATGATGAAAGGGATTTATAATTAAGTTTATCAAAATGTGTTATTTAAAATTACTAAATCAAAAATTAAATTGAAGTCCACAAAATAATACTTGTTTTTCGAAGTTTGATAGGGGCCCCCAGATTTGTAATACCTAAGAACCTCCAGAAAGCTTAATCCAACCTTGTTTTGTACTCGGGTAGTATATAGAAGGATATTTAAAGCTATTCTCTCATTTTCCCAAAAAGACGTACTTTAAAGAAAAATGGATCATATTAAGGAAATAACTATACAAAAGATTTAAGAATGGAACATTCCTGCTAATTGAATCTTAGAATCAAATACAACATTTTTAAAAATCTTATTGAATATGAAAGAAATATATTAACAGCATGACAAAGGCGTATTTTTATATTTCATTCTTAATAAAATGCTTAAAAATAAGTCATTCCATAATTACTTTTTTCTTCTGTGATTTATTGTAGCCTTCTCACCACAAAAGCTGGAAAAGAAAAAGAAGGGAAATCCTGCCGAGCATTTTTTTTTTTAGTCTTTTCAATGAATCTTATAATTATAGGGCGGTTTCTACCCTACTATGATGATTACGTGTACATTTTACGTATCAAAATTGATTATATTACGGCACTGAATTGCATTAAACGTTTCGTGCCAAAACGTGTTTGAACTTCTGCACGCCAGCGCAATTTTTCGCTTTATTTCAAAAGGATGTCTGCGAAATTAATGAATTCATCCAAGGTGTACAACCACTGAGTAATTTGTATGCCATAAGAGGATAAAGTAGGAAGGTCACTGGTGATAGACAACTACAAAACTTTCAGCATAAAAGTCACATTTTTTTTCCTTTCATTTTTAGCCCCATGTCTCAATCAACTGTCACTCTAAAAGCTCTTTTATTATTTAATTTACAACAAATCATATTCACTCTAAAATTCTAATAAAATATTACTTTCAAGAAGATATCTGACTTTACCTATTAAAACAGCAATAAGAATTTTTTAATTTTATTTTTGAAGAAAATTTTTTGAATCCAAATAAATTAGCTCAAATGGTGTAGAAAAAGTAGTTAAATGTGAATGTTACTCTTGATTTTATTTTTAAATTGAAATAAATGTTTTAAAAAAATTAATATGATTATTTTCTATAAATAATTCCTGTTTAAGTTAAAAAAGAAATAAATAAAATAAATTTATCGAAGGACTGATAAATTATTTACAGTTAAAACGACACACACACGCAAATTTTACTGGTTCATATGATAAATTGAAACTTTCAAAATATTCCTATAAAATGTTAGTGCTCTATCTATATTTTCATTAAATTTTTGAAAAAATTTTTAATAATCGACATGAGAGAAAACAAGGTTGCCATGCCATCTTTTCAGATGATTTGCTAGAACAGAACCAGATAAAAAATGTTTTTAATGCTTTTTTACGATTCGCGAACTCGTATAGTTGAACAGGAATCGAATAAATCTCTCAGTTGTGTCTACAACTAAATTTCCTTATAAAAATAAAAAATTTATATAAGAATTTTTTAAATCAATTTTTGAACATAAAATGATCAAAAAAACAGTTTTTTTTAAATTTTATATATGGTGTTAATTTATATTCGTAAATACAGAAATTCATGTAACAATTTTCAGAAATGTATTTTTTAAAAGTTCACATGGCTTTGATTTGAGAAACTTTTGTACTTTTTTTACATATCATTAAACAAAAACACAATTTTATATCAATAAGTGTTTGAAATTTTTTTACTAGTTTGGAATAAATTAGGTAGAATTTCTTGAAAGTTTCAGGTAAATTATGTGGATTTTATATCATAATTAGCTGGTAACCGGCACGTTGCTGCCGCCGAAAAAAATATTAAGTGAAATCAATGAATAATTTTGCAATGTTTTAATCAAATAGGATGAACGGTATGGCAGTATATAAAACAAGAACAAACAAATATTCATTTTTTTTTTATATTCGATTTGTGTATTCTTTTTAGAATTATAAAATTTGCTGCTCTTTCAGAAGGGTAATGACAGTATTTACAGTATCTAGTAACTTGTTTAATATTCGTTCAGAATTCTCAAATTTAATTTTAGAGAATGTGATTAAAATATTTTTTATAATTGATTAAGCATAGAAAACATATTTTTACCATACAATTGTTAATATAGTTGAAACGATAATTTTTGAACATTGAGATGGTGCAAAATTATTTGTACTACAATATCTTTGGTAGTTAATGCGAAAAACGCTAAAATTTAATTAAAATATAAAACCCCCAAGGTTGGTCTCCTCATAGCTTTCTCGCATAATCTGTAATAAAGTTGTTACCTCCGAGAATGAATTGCAGGACATTTGTGTTCAATATCTATACAATATTAACCTTTAACTTGGATTTAGCATTTTTACTGAATCGATTGTGTCTCCTCGGCGAGTTATTTGGAGATTAATCCTTGGTAAATAAATGAGGTTAAGGTTCAAATTTTTATTTTTAATTTTAGATAATTGTCCTATCCCTATAATCACCCCGTATGTGTAAACAATAAGTTGACCAAGTTTTATCGCAATCGGATGAACAGTTTAGGAAGGCATAAGAGACATACAAACAAACATTCATTTTTATTTATATAGATATTGATGAATAAAATTTTTTAAACCATTTTCCTCCATGTTATGCCTTACAAAAGTGGTATTTTTTCAAAGCTAGCAATATATATTTTTTCGAAAACCTAAGGCTTTTAAAAAAAAATTTAAACATTGGTATGAATTTCTTTGTCAGTGTTCTGAAACGTGCTTTATAATACTTGCTAAGGAATTGTATCTAAGACGGTAATTAGCAAAATGACTCAGCATCAAAATTAAGGAATTTTTCAGAATTTGTTTGTATATTTCAAACTAAAATAAAAAAAAACTTAAATATCATTAACATAATAAATATCATAAATAACAAATTTTATGAAGTGCATTAGTTGCTTCTAGAAAAAAATTGCATTGCAATTGTAATCTGTATTTTAAAAAAAAAATCTTAAGAATTTAAGAAAAAACTTCTAGGCAAAATTTTTAGAAACAATTTAATTTTTCAAAAATTTGAGAAATAATTTGAAACTTATTTTTTGTTGGTTACAGTTAGAGTATAATATTCTGTATAAATAACAATTAAAATATAATTCTAATCAAAATTTTAAATTGTTTAGATTGTACTGTGTCTCCTTAATTTAAATATTTAATTAAGCATGAAAAATAAAAATATCTTCAACAGATGCTTAGAGAGATTCTGTTCAGCCATTCTGGCGTGAGTTAGTAACGAACATCCATCCATCCAAACTTTCATATTTATATTAGTATAGATTTATAAAAAATACCATGGCAGTTATGATTAATCCCGATAATTATCAAAATATTATTGATTTTCGCAAGAATGGAACTCTCTTTCTTCTCTAGAACACTGAAATCCTTGCATTTTAACGATTGAGCTACTGCCTGTTTATCTTAATTTCCATTACTAATTGTTAAAACTCCATTTAAAGTATTAAAAATTATTTAAATTTAATTAATGAATAATATTTGAAAAGATCCGTATTAAAAATGAGTGTCTTCCACTTCGAGTTTGAAAAAAATTGTTTGAACTGAACATTTGAGTGGATGAATTAAAAGTATTTTAATAACGATTGAAAATTTGAACAAGAAATATAAATATTTATATAGTGAGAGTTTGAACTAACAGTAAGAAATGAAAAAGATTCTTGCTATCTGAAATACAATAAAATAAAATTCAAGAGATTTGTTCATCTCTTGTGTTCTATTTAAAAAAATAGTTATTATCTTAAAATGACACTAATCTAAATAAAAGCGATAAATGCATGGTTTTCAATTTCAAATATTTCAATTTTTTAGCCTAGAAGTTGCATAATTTCAGTTATTCTAATGATACAGTCTCAACTCTATGTTTTTAACCAAATTCTATGGAGAATGTGGTAGTTAAATACGAAGGATAAAGAATAAATATGCTCAATGCTTCTGATCTCAAATCAATCATTATGGTGTCAGAGGAATCTCATCATCAACTCTCAAAAGCAGGGGAATATGGGTGAAATAAAATCACAACAGCCTCATATCTCAATTCGGTCTATAGAATATTCTAGTAAAAAAAGAGAAAATATTAAAATCGTCAGAAAATTCGACTTTGCTAAGCACTCGCATTTGAGACTGTTCTAGATCCGAAAGATAATTATTTTCGGAATGAAGTCTATGAATATTTTAAATTAAATATTTAATGAAACAAAACGGATGAAATTTGAATTGCAATCTGGATTGCAAAACTGTGGATTTAAACCCAAGACGGAATCATTGCCTGTTGTTCTTTTCATCTATATATATATAAATTTTTAAAAAGTTCAGAAATGTAACGAACATGATAAATGAAATTTGATTACGCTGAACTTCACATCAAAATAATATTTAAAGTGTATTTGCTTAAGGTAAGTTTTGTGTACCTTATCCCCAACCCTCGGAGGGGGGATGGCATGCTTCCGGCATGGTGGTTGGATCTCGCCTACTCGGTTGATACACTAAAGGAGGGATCCGACTCCTCCCATCGATGATGGGACGTACTTGTTTCGGGGAAGGTTGTACCGTGGCCGTTGATGGTCCTTATATTCAACCACAGTTCCCACCAGTATTGCTGTAGTGGTGGTCCGGTCATTCAATATTTATTTCCCAGGGCCTTCGGACGGGCGGAGAGTCAGTAATATTCGTTACCTTATCTCTCAATGTAAACAATACTATTTTTAAATACATATTCAAAAAAAATTTATATGCTCACCATGCAACAAACATAAAACGTGTCACATATGAGGAAATTTAGCTGAGAATATATGTTTTTTGTAGCACCATAATGATAAACCTGACTTTTATCAGGTTCAGTAATACAAGCTGACTTCATTAAGAAGTCGATTTTTTTTAATAGAAAATATGAAAATTGTTTTTATTTAATATTCTTAGTGCCTGAACAGTTGTCTTTATGAAACTCTTAGAATTTGATTTGTATGTTCACTTTTTGAGAAATCACAATGATTTTTTTTTCGCATTTTTAATCGTTTTAATGATATTAATTTTATTACATCTTTAAATGGCATTTTTCTAAATTCTGATTTTTGGTAGAATTTTCTGTTAAAAAACTGCAAAAATTAAAATAGTAGGCATATTTTTTTTTCATATTTGGTAAAATAATTTGCTCAATAGATTCTGAAGCTTCTAAACTAGAGAATAATATATTCATTTAAAAATATTCTATAGTAGCTGTAAAATTGATGATTTCTTGTTATTTATTTGTTGAACCCCAATATTTAACGAGTAGTTAGAAATACAGTTTATTTTTTATTTCAGGAACTTTGTAATATCTTTCTTAAACCACCAATGAAATTTTAAACAATTTGATAAATCTCTCAGTTAAAAGATTTCTGTTTTATATCTTTTATTAGCACTTCTTTGAAACTTTTAAAATAGAGTTGCCATTTAACTGGTATATTTTAGTTTTTTATATGTTTTTTTCCAATCATTTTTATGTAGAAATTCGAAAATATAACTATTTTGAAGCGTTTTTAAAAAATATCAGTCTGAACGATTTCACAAACTTTAGCATCGTTTCATTGCATGATTTTTTTTAATTTTCAAAAGTAGATTCATGACAGTTGAGCCAATAGGTGATTAATCTTTAACCTTTGCAACAATTAATGGCAATTTGGCTTTATAACAGGTGTTTCTTCATGTATTGGTGATTAGCAAGCCTTTCTAATTAAAGTCGTTTGCATTAGTAAATTAAAATATAAATGTTATTTTTTAGGTAATTTTCCCCAATTTAAATAAATTTGTTGCTGCTTTTATTTCTAATCCCATCTGTTATTACTGCACTATACCACCTTTATGAAATTAAAGATCTTTAAAAAGTCCAAAAACAATAGCGGATGCCTTAGAATCTCAAAAATGGTGCAATGTAAACATTTAAGATTATGATTGGGGAGGCTTGAAAACAGATTTTTCTTAGTTGAGTTGTTGTTCAGTGAATCTGATGACTGAAAAACACAACGAGTTAAGTGTATAAAATCTGGTATGGGGTTTTATTATAAGAAATATTAAATTGGCATACCATATTTTGACCATTACGTCAATAGATGTACTAACATCAGATCCACCAATTCCTATACATGTTAAAGAAATAATCACAAAAATACGAAAGCTGGATTGCTGAATTTCAATATATTATCTTACAAAGTTATACATATATGTCGAAGCGGGAACTATATTTGCCAAGAAATGGGTCGCTAGTCTATTCGTCTGTGTATATAATGATTTTATTCGTGGAAATCCAGCATTAAAAAAAAAACTGACATGCGAACTTTGGACAGAATGGGTTTAACCGAAGATATTATAAAAATAAAGGGAATTAAGAATTTAAACAAAAATGTTTTACAGTTTTTGTAATTAAAATCCCTCAAAGGATCAAAATGGTTTCTAAAGGAAAGGAAAACTGGATTATTCATATTAAATAATAGTTTCTTCTCGCCAGCTTTAGCGGCTAGCTGATTTTCCGAGATTAATGGTTAGGTAATTTTCAAGTAAATATTTCATGTAACTTAATATAAATAGTTTAGTCGGAAAAAGGTTTTCAAATCTTAAATTTTGATAGATGTATAATTCATATTATTTTAAAAGTCTTCTACTGCTCTGTTAATTTTAATATACATTTCCTTTATTTCTTGTCACTTCCCCTAAAATTTATAATAAAAAAAGGATACACAATGCCATTTCTGACCTTTTAACAATGCAAACTAATTTAAAACCAAAACAATGTAAAACTTTTGCATTTTTTATGTTAATAAGCCTTTGGAATTTAAATTTAAATCTTTTACAAATTCTTCCCAAAAATAAATCCATGGTAATAAATAATAAATAATAAATCAATAAATCAAATCAATTTCTGAAATAGGATTTACCAACAAAGGTTTGTGTTAAAGGTAAAAAGTTATTTAATTATTTTGCATATTTCAATATTTTTATTAACCAGCGGGTGACCGAGCACCGCTCGGAGAAAACAGGTATCGAAGCTAACTCGAAGATTTAAATTTTCAATTGTGATTTATCAAAACAATACACGCCATAAGAAAATTTGTGAAACCATTGGTGAAAAGATAACCGGTTAAAGTGCACCACTGTAAACTATTCTAAACAAAGTTAGAGTTTGGAAAAGGAACTATTCTATACAAAGGTAAACTAAAGGTAAAGATTGAAGTGTGTTGAAGTTCAATATTTTTGACAAATTTATTTAGAAAAACCAAACATATATACATACATAAGAAACATATTATAAACCTATAACAGCATAAACATAAAACTTTATTAGTTCGCCATATTGGCTATAGATGGCAGCACGTTACCGCTTGAAAATTTAAGTAGCCATTATGGCGAACTAATAAAGTTTGAAAATATCCTATCTGTAATTCCGAACTGCTCGACCGTAGCGCTTCAAAACCGGCGCCAATCGATTCCTCGTGGCCAAAAACCCCAGACCCCCAAGTTTACCGGAGTTTACTAATTCTGGGGCGATTTTCGACTTGGCAACCATTCCTCGTATTATAGTATTAGATAGATATCAATAGTAATACAAAGATATATGTGGCTTATTTTAATAACTATGGCATTCTTTCAGCATTCTTATGTTTTTATTTTATCATTTGTAATAAGTTTTAATGTTCAGAATTCTTATGTATCTTAGTATTTTTATCGAAAAATATCTGTAAATATTTTTAAAGACTGACTGATCAAATAAAGAGAAAATATATTTATGACAAAAAAATTGTTATCATTCAAAAGATAATTCTTTGAATTTTATAATGCAAAGAATTATTTTTGCATGGAATATTTTCAGTGGTTATTGCAGGAAAATGCCAAAAATTTGTTTAGTGTTTGATTAAAATTCTAATTAAAATATCAAAAAAATTCTCTCTGAGGTACATATTTCCACCTTTCAACATTCTATAAAACAGTTTTTCTTTATTGTAAGAAAAATAAAAGTAAATTCACTGCATTTTAAATCGAATTACATTTTTACCAGAATTCAATTTTTAATAATAGAGGTAGCAAAATATACTTTATTTTAGAATTGAGGTATAAAAATCCAAAAATTAGCTTCGACAAAATGAATTAAATATTTTTTACAATACGAAACAGTTCATTTAAATAAGCTTGATATGAATCTTTGCTTCTCAGATTTTTGAATAAAAAGAAAATTCAAACGATATCTACAAGAACTTTTAATATTGTCGTATTTGAAGGAAATAAATTCTCTCCATTTTTTTTTCTTTTCTTCAGTTTGAAATGCGCATGAATTTGATGAACACGGTCAAAATTTTTCTTTATTTATTTAGTTAATTTTCTTTTAATTTATTGGCAACAGTGTCCAAAATTATTCTTTTTAAAGAAATTATTTGTAGAAGCTTTTGCGTGATGTAAAAAGTTAAGTGAGTTCTTTTGTTCCTTTAAATGTATTCTATTGTAATTATTTTTGTAGAGAAAGTGTGAGTGTTTTTTAATTTTGAAATAAATCAAATTACTTTCAAAAATTGTGTTTTATTCTTGAAAAATATCATGGAATGATCGTAATTACTTCAAAACATTGAATCGAAATTAGATGATACATAAAAGAAAGCATGAATCTGGAAAAAAATGCAGTTAAGAATAAACTGCCAATTGTATAAATTTAGTTGATTTGCAAAATAAATGTTCTATTTTGAAATTAAAGGGATTTGTTTTTCACAATTTTGAAATGAAATTGAATGGTAATGCAGATACATTATTCGGATAATTTCAAATGGAAGAAATAGCATTTTAAGATATTCCTTTTTCGTTCCCATATTTTTGTTCAAAATTATACTAAGCGGCTAGATTTTTTTTAAATAATTTAATACATGTATTATCTCACTTGACTTGTTTCATGTTTGTAAAGTTGGAATTTTTCAATTGGTTTTTTTTTTTTCATACTCTTGTTGGGACAGGATTTTCAAATTTTATGTGTTTGCGAATTATTGATGACAATACAGTGTATAAATATGTTCTTAGCTTAATTTTTTTCAGACGAAAAGCAGATATGAGAATCATAGTAGATGAGGAATAAAAAATGATTTGACGAGTTTGTATTATTTATAGTAATTATAATATTAAATTAAGACTTGATTGAAGATTAAAGGCAAAACATTTATATCACTTAGTTCAGTTATAAATGCATGTTAATTTTTTTTCAATTTATTATTTGCTTTTTTTCATATTACAGCTTCAAAAATTTAATTAATGAAGTATAAGAAACAAACATTATGAGGGGTTTAGCACAAAGTGGTGGAAGTGTTCTTTCCTCTACATTTTTGCACATTCAATTATGTAATCAGTTTTGAGCTTAACTTTGTGTATCTGTGAAGAACCTAATATTTCAGAATTCTTTGTTCAATTAATTTCAATATTTGGCACAAATTTACGATTTCAAAGTTCTGTCATAACAAAATTTATCTATATGTTTTTGAGTTATCGTATTCATATATGTATTAATAAATAGAAAGACAACATATCAACTTATTTAAAGGATTCGGAGCAAAATTTGTATAAAAATATTATTTTGGATACGAAATCATATGCCGGATTTTACCCGTCTTGTCGGTTGCATTTTCGAGTTATTTGGTCCTTATGTGATAAATAAGATTTCTCGAGGAAAGATTCAGTCCAAAATTTGATGATCTTTGATTCTGGTGTAAAGACCGATGTCGAATTCCTTTCATTTAATTTGTTGACAATTTAAGATAATTTCGATTGCTGGTATAATTTTTCTTAAGTTACAAGGGATTTGTATCATAGTCAGAGATGTAATAACTTGATAACGTTTGAAATTTTAACCCATTACATTTGTTTTATTTTTAATATTCACTCTAAACTGTATATTTAAACCATATAATTTATCCCATGCACACAAAAAAATGTAATGAGCTTGTTTAAAAATCCAGCAACTAAAACAATGAATAAAATTTTAAATATAAGTAGATTAAATGTTACAGATACAACTAACATTTTAAATATGATATAAGTAGATTAAAAGTTGCAGATACGACTCTAAAATAAGTTGGATATTAAGATAAAATCTCGAACTGAAACGTTTCATAAGATTAAACATATACAAAAATTGCTTCAACTTTATGAATTTACTTAATGCTTTCTTGAAATTGACTTGGGTATCATTTATTAGCTTATTTTAAAACTTTTATTTATAAATTAGCAATCCCCGAACAACATTGCTAGGGTTTTAACATCCAAGAGGAAAAATTAGCTTTAAGCATAAGTCTAACCTCCTCCCGATATGACATGACGTCAAACAAACGTGGAAGTATATTTAGGAATCATCAAAAATAACTACAAAGCAATTTTTATAGCACACATTCAGAAATATTTAGACTGTTAAAAAGCTAAAAATATGATTTGTTCATAGACAAAACAATTCACTAAAAATATGCAGTAGGAAAACTGTTTTAAAATTTGAGAATATACAAATAAATCGTTGTACTCTCTGTTCCACACTTATTTAACATTTTTTATAATCTAACACGAATATAAAATGAGGATTGTTTCATAACATTTCTTTGTAAACTTTATTAGCAGGCAAGTGTGATAAATAAAATCGAGTTTGTCATAATTTCTGACATAAATCATGGCATCCTGTGTCTTTTTTTAAAATATCTTGACCACCTCTGTTAAAGATGATACAATATATTGTAAAAGATAACACATCTGATTCATAAAACGCTTTTAATTCACATGTCTGTTGAGTACTAGAAAGGCATTTGAAGGTATGTGTTAAATTATATAAATCCATTCTATTTTTGCTTTATAAAAATTATCTCACTGCTTTAATAATCGATTTATTAAGCATTTGAACCCCATTTATATCTCCTTTTTTGATGAAATAAAATATTAATTTGCCTTATTTTATTCTTATTTCTCAGTTTAATTTGTTTCTATTTTTAATGCTAACGTTAACTATCATAGATATTATAAAATAGCATTACAAGTGTAAATGTATTCATTGCATTTAAATCAAGCCTATGTGTAACGAAACATGCTCAAAGGTTTTCCTTCTGGTGACTTGGCGAGTTTAACATTTGGCGACTTTCCGCAGCGTCCGTCCGGCGAGGTGACTTCCCCTCAGGTGTACACATCCACTCCGAATCAAACTACAGGCTAAGGCTCATAACCAAGATCGAAGCTAAAGAAATGGAACTGTCAACTTAGATTTTTGGCCGCCTTACGTAACATGGCAGGCATGAGCGAAAGAACAATTTTCGTTCTTAAATCGGGGTGACGATTGTTCATTTCCAATAAAATACATGGTGAGTTTTGTTTTTCTTTTCTTTTTCAATCTTAAAGAAGAGAATTTCCTGATAAAGTTCCGATAAAAGGAAATCAACTGATGATTATTTATAACTTTAAATAATATTAAATTTTATGGAGCTTTTTTCAAAATAACTAATTAAAACATGAGAGATGGTTAAAAGTTCTGTGATTTCTAATATTCCGCAGTTTTCGATTGATAAAATTTGTGATTCTCTGCATGTAACTTTAGAACACAGAGAACTTATTTCTTTTTGTTTCAAAAGTTTTGATTATTACTTTACATTGTGAAAGTTTTGCATTACTTCTCAAAATTTACTTGAAAATGTAATTTTTAAAATTACGTTTATGTGAGTCTAAAATTATTATAAGCTTACTATTAAAATTATTTAGTACTTATTTGCTCTAAAGTGAACAAAAAAAATCGATGTTTAATGCTAAACTTTAATAAAATATGAATATTTGACCAGAAACTAGGAAATCCAAAATAAAAGGAAATATTGACGTTATAAATTATGTTTTCACTATGAAAACAGAAAAAAAAACTAAATTATTGAATAAGCTATAACTTTTAAATAAAAAAATCTAGGCCTTAACTCTTTGTTTCATGTTAAAAATTCTTTAACTCAAAGTCTGTAAACATTTACTTGCAAAGCTTTCGGATTTTGTTCTTAGACCTCTAAAAGAAATAGTCACGTTCACTTTTTTTCTTAACATGTAATAGTTTTTGTCAATGCGATATTTTTTTTTAAAAAATCTGAATTTTGAAAACTACGTGGAAGATTTTAACGAGAAACGGAACGGAATAAATTGCCTTAAAAACGTTCTGCGACATGAACGATTTTGCGTTTTCAAAAATATTTTCCACCAACTATCTGTTCAATGGGAAAGTAATTTGTATTTGCAATACAAGAAAAAAAAGTACTTTACAGCTTCGTCAAAGCGAAGAAAGAGTCTTTAAAAAGTGTCATTTGTCAGTTATTCATAGTTAAAATATTCATATTTTATTCATTTCTTTATTCTTCGAAATTCCAAATACGATCTGGAAAATTGAAAATAAGTAATCACTAAAAAAATATTTTTAAAGAAATTTTGAATTTTTTAAATTTTAAGTACATAAATTTTCAATAAAAATACAGATCAATGTTGAGTTTATAATTTTAATAAATTGGTAACTGAGGATAAAATTTAAACGATATTTTGGAAGAAAATAAAGGCATGATAATACTGACTATCAAAATCGTAATATTATCAAACGTATTTTCGTACATTTGTTTTAAAAAAAATTAGATTCTAGAAGTTCATGGTAAATTCAATTCAACTGATATTTAACAAATTTTACTACTACCGATAAAAATTTTAAGACATGCTAATCGAATTCAGAGTATTCGGAATACTGGGAAAAAACCCAATAATATTCTATTCAACAATTGATTTCAAGTAATGATAATAAAGAATAGAAAATCCCTTTTATAAACAATAAAAAGTATAAATTTAAAAAATGCATTTATATTTTTCCATAAATTCCAATCTTCAATTCTTTATGCACTTTGCAAGTGCGACTTAAGAACTCCCAGCAAAATTTTCAAATAAATTTACTATTATGTTTGTGATCAATAACATGGTTTTTTAAGTATTTAAAAATATACTTCAATGTATCTCTCTGTTAATAAAATACTTTTCAACAACCTCCATTTTTAAAAACATTAAATTTAATAAATTTAAACTAACTACTTGATGTGCGTTTTTCACTAAGGAATATTTCAGTTCATGTCTCTTGCAAACAATGTATTTGAAATTCTGGAAATTTTTCTGAGAATTTGTAGAAGAGAGAGCAGCAAATATGTTATGAATATCTATTTTTCCATCCTTATTTCCATTGAATGCATATAGATTAAGAGATATGTAAAATATGGTTTGCAAGGAGGAATTTGACAGCTTGTGTATCAAGGAGCAAGAAATTAGTATCTTTTTTATACCTTTTTTTAGTACCTATTGGTCTATAAAGCAGTCAGATAATATTCAATAAATTTTAGAATTGTAAAATTCTCATTGGTGTTTAGATTCTATTTAATGGGACTTATGCGTCCTATTGATAATATGAGGATTAAAATAGTTTTAACTGTTTCACATTCCATCAAAAACATGCTAAACGGACCCTCGCCTAACTTTATGCCGTCCTCTGCTGTCTACGAAAGTTTCTTCCCAGCGGTCCTCTGTTTTTCGCCACATGTGGTTTTGTTTTCTCTGGACAGATTAGTAGATATCGCTGTAGCTAATTAAGTTACTTTAGTAAATAACTGTATACTATAATTATACAGAACCATAAAAGCTTTAAAATAATTAAAACCCATTTCCTGAGTCAACAAAAATTAAATCGAAACTAATTAGGTTAAAATCGAAATTAAAATTTAATTCGGAATTAAATAACAAAAAGTTTACAAAAACGAAAAGTAAATGAAATAAAACCTATTTATGAAACAAATATAAATTAATACAATTATATAAACGAAACTAAAAATTGGAATCGAAACTAAAAATTATTTCAGATTCAAACAAGTTTAAAATTTAAAATTAAAAACAAACCAATCATTGTATTTAGTGAGCGCAAATGCAGCTGCAGCTAAAATACATATGAATCAAAATTAATTAACAAAATAATCCGAGCAAAAAGGAGCACAATAGAATCAAAACTACAACCAAGAGAAAAAGAATCCGGCCTGAAGACTTTTTCACTCTCAGGCAAGGATTCAAAACAATGGATTTTTTCTGTGAAGCATCGGTACTATGTCCAAAAGTATTGACACCTCGTGATCCAAAAATCCCCCGAAAATTAAGACAAAAGAGACATTGTTTTTGTGTTTTTCGCTGTTAAAATTGGTATGTTTCTTTTGCCTTAGTTTTCGGGGGATTTTCGGATCACGAGGTGTAGATTCTTTTAGACATTGTCCTCCAATGCTTCACAGAAAAAATCCCTTATTTTGAATCCTTGCCTGAGGGTGATCCTTGAAAAAGTCTCCAAGTTTAAAATGTAGAAGAACGCATAAAGCCCGGTACGACTATCTTGGAGAAGCTGAAAGCGCTTGGAGTCACTTGAAAGCTCTAGATTTGTTACGGACGACGAAGTTAAAAGAGCTTGGCGGGGAAATTTCTCCGATATGAATCAAGTTAAAGTTAGTTAAATTCGCACTATTTAAAAATCTCTCGGACCAAAATTATGTGTTATGGGAGCATTGATAAAATTTTATCTTTTCTTTTTATGATTCGAGGCTCTAGAAACAAATCTCACTCATGTTTAATTTTTCGATTCTCAAACGCAAAATTGGGTAAAATCGTAATCGTTCAAAACATTT
>JAPMOQ010040745.1:4365566-4388171 GCA_026543055.1 Argiope trifasciata | reverse complement strand
ATATATAATTCTCAAATTCCAAAAATATGCTAAACATGGGCTGCAGAGATACAAGCCAGCCTCCCATTGCATTCTACACATTATCAATCAGATAAAACTTGAACTAATATAGAAAATGTGATCCGTTATATCCTTTAACTCTTAAGAAAATTGAACGCCAGTACTAATCCATTATTAAAGGACCGAAAATAGTTTTAAAAGATTAGAAACTTAAATATTACTGTAAATCGAAAGAAAATTAGTCGAGAATTCGATCTGAAACTTTTATTTGCTTCTAAACAATACAAAATTAAAAAAACAGCAATATAAAATATCTAACCAAATTTTGGTTGCAGTTAAAAGTGATGGACAAATACCACAGACCTGGATCCTTTCAATAACAAAATATAATTTGTAAGCTGTATTTTACAAGTGCAGTATAATAGGGCATGTAATATACTTCAATCGATGACTTTAGTAGATCGTTAAAATATTCTAAGCCTAATTTGTTAAAGAGAATGTTATCATTTTTGCTTTGAGAATTAAGAAAGATAGAATCAGAAAGTGTTAAATTTTACTGCTACATAAGAAAATAAAATAATACATAAGAAATAATAAAATAACCCTTTATTTTCAGAATACAAATTTAATATATGCTTGTTTTTTATGTTTGTTGCATAAAAATGTTAATTAGCAAATAAAATAGCTCTGATAATGAAAATTTACTAAGAAAACGTTACATTTTATCTACTTATCTTATTTAGCTTAATTTCAAAGAATATGAAATGCCTTAATTCAGTTGCATTCAGTATACATCTTTGTAAAAAAGTTTCATTTATTTAAGTTAATTCGATATGTATGATCTAAAGCAAATTCCCGGAATTTTTTTAAAATGTTATTTCAAAACTTACATTTAATTTAAAGAAGATACTGTTTTTTTAAAAATAATCCTCTATTTGAATTTGTTCATCATTCTTTTTTTCTCATATACGAAATACTATATTTGGAGAAGTCGTCTACAAGCCCGAGTAGTCTCCCCAAAGTTTTCTCACTTATTCTCTGATAAAGGCGAATTAGCCTTTTAGACTTACTTTTTTCAAACCAATTGAAAACTAAAATTTGGTATATAATTACAGTCGAAAACTAATGTATGAAAGTTGATACATTTAAATCGTCTCATTTTTTAGCTGTCGCCTTGACGTATTTCTGAAGAAACGGATCGGCAAACATTTCACCTTTTGTTAGATTTGGCTCGAAATTTGATGTCTACTGTGTACCAGTAAATCTGTATACTGAATTTTATCCATCTGGTTTTTTTTTATTTATTTAGCAGCTATCGTGCTAACTTATTCAATAGCCATACATACAGAATTCCTATGAATAGTGGTTGCTCAAACTTTTGGAGAAATTATAAATTTAGTGCTAAGACCATATTCCAAATTTTCTCCATCTATCTCAAAGTGTTATCTTTGTCACAGACAGACAGACATTTTCAAAAAAATTGGGGTTTTTTTTCCTTATTCTGAGTGGTATAAAATGTGAAAATTCATGAAATTCTCGAGTTCGAATTTTTTTTTTTTTTAAACTGCAAAACTTTCTCTCTATTTCGTAAAAGAGCAAGGAAATAATTTCGATTCTAGATTTTGAAGAATCTCCATCTTTCAGACTTCTCTGAATCCGAAAGAGAAAACATTTTTGAAATTAAGGTTGCCGAAATTTGTAGAAAGCCTAACTGAAAAATGTGTTTAGCTAAATGGATTAATTTACTATGCATCACTTACATTTCTTGCATTTGTTGATTTCTTTCTCGTTTGGAGCAAAATCTATAAGTTGGAATTTTGTCTTTCGTTCTATTACAAGTGAACTGATACCTACAAAAAACAAAGAATCAGATGTATCAGATTAGGCACTCAGTTTTATCTAAACTGTAGATCTGTAATAAATTTTCAACTAATATCCGTTAGTGGATTGTCTGCTAAACTGTCGTTCTCCACATTCTCATGCATGAAAACACAGTAACTCAAAACTTTAAGATTTATGTAAAAGAAATTAGGCGCATGTTCTAACTTCTAAAATCAAAGGTTTTTTTTGGTTAAATTTTGGTTTTAACTCGTTTTAAAAAGTATCATTCGAAATCTGTCTCTTTAATACGAATTACTAAACATTCATAAGTGGGGTTCTGAAAAAATAAATCTGAGAGCCTGTGATATTAATGATATTGTTAAAATTTCACTATTTTTTATGTGGTGGAAAGGGAGAGAAGACTTTTATAAATGAGTATGTAAAAATTATTCGGCAGTGACCACTCTCGCTACTTATTACGATCTCTGATAATTTAAAATCTGCGACGTTTATCATTTGTAGCAGAAAATATTATCATTTCCTTTAATAACATTTATTCCTACATCATTTGCTTTGGCAGTTATTATAAATAACTAGAAATGTTTCATTCTGATCCTAACTATGAAAATTTGTTTCATATCTTAAATTGGTTTCCTATCAAAAAGTTAAACCTTTCTCCAAAATCTCCATATTCTCTGAAAATTAAAGAATGAAAGAATTTTTCCTCGTAAACGGACAACAGTTCTCGTCTTTAGCTTACTCAAGAGTTTATTAGGCATTTTAATAAAAAATAGCAATTTTTTCTGAGATTATTTTTTTTAACTTTCAAATTCTGTTGTTTTATTTTTTGGCAGCCATTGATGTTAAAGTGGTCTAAAATTCCAAATTCTAAATGATGAAAGGATCTCTACTTCTAAATGTACTATGAATATACGTTCTAAGGTGGAAGGATGAATTTCATTTATGTATTAACGAATACCCTTCCCCACAACATGAAAATCCACCATTTTCCTGTTAAGAACTTCTTTGATTTCAATTTTCATTATCGCACGTTTCCATTTAAATAATTAATAATGATACGATAGCATTTCTGAGTAATTATTTTTTTATGAGAATCATTGAAAAGTTTAGAGCCGAAATGATATTTTTGAAGTTAATTTGCTATTCTCAAACTGTTGTAACTGTGAGTTTTTATTGTATATCTTACAATAATCGGAGAGGGTATCTCATGAATTCCTCGTCTACTCTAATATAGGTGATATCCTTTTCTCAAATTCCCAAGTAAAATTGTTGACAGATAAATCCGTGTACAACATATTTATTTTCAGAATCTTTCACATAAGAATTGTTTGCCTCGTCATAAGAAAAGCATGAACTTTTGTAGCATTAATGTATGCCACAGGTAAAGAGTTGTTAAGTAAAACGTTATGAGAGTGTGATCTTTGAAAACCTTTTTTAACGTTCACTCTCTGGGATAGGGTTATTATAAAAATACTAGAAAACTGAATATGCATTTTAGAAGTCCCTTTTTTTCACCGATTTTAACTAAGATTTAACACAATAGTAGTTACAAAATCGCATATTAAATTTCAATTATTTAAGTCATTTTGTTTTTATTATGCTTGTATGCATGCAGAAATATAAACTGATAGATCATCTACGGTTTAGCAAGTATAGCTCAAAATTTGATATGGATCTCCATTTTTGATAATAATCCTTTATGATAAAATTTGTTTATTTAACTGTTTTTGTTTTGTAGTTTCATTCATTCTGACAGCCCGGAAAAGTTCCTTTGAATGGATTTTCTTAAAATTCCGATTTAAATCTACATTTTGGAGTAACGTAGTAACTCAACGTAACATTGGTAACGTCTACTCCAAATCACCCATTGTAGCTCCAAGTGTTTCTAATGTATCGCTTTCACAGATAGATGGCGAAGCATAACTTGAAAAATGCGTATTTAAGACTCAGGGAGGTCCAAAACACTTCTCAATAATCTTGAATACGAATTTTTCTTTTACTGGTTTGTCACGCCAATGTGAAGATTGAATTCCGCCAAGAATTGAACCTGCGACGTTACGGCTCGCAGCTTTGTAACATAACCGCTAGACGAAAGTGATCACCAATATCCAGTGATTATTACTGGCTTATTAAGATACCACTACAACAATATCTTATATATTTTGTTGCAAGGATATAAAAATTAAATTGATTTATAATTTTTTTTCAATGCACCGATTTTAGGCTATAATATTTAAATTAATTTGCCCTTTGTAGAACGTTCAACTTCCAGCAGTAAAGAAAATGATTTTTATCAATATTAAAATGACAAGTTACCCATTTTTTTTTGTTTCTTGACTGCTGAATTTATATATTCTTATTAAAATTAGTTTAAGAATGCTTTAAGATTTAAATAAACAGGCATTCTAAAATTAAATTTAAATGAGAAGTTTTATTGAAAAAATCCTATATAAAACTTGATCATTTAATGTGCTACTTTATTGGACTATTATCACGGACGGATGTACAGAAATATGTTTTTTTTTTCATGGATTTGCCCTGAATTCACACTTTTTCAAAATTAACATCTTTGATTAAAGACAGCATAACAAATTTTCCGTTATTCTTTAAGTAAGTTCATGTTTCATTCTCACAGGCGGAGAGAATGACATAATTCCAGAATTTTTTTTTTCCGGATTCATGGACATCTGAAACATGGAAAATCGTGAAAATATCTGTTTGGTTGTTTTTGGCGATAATGGAATATTTTCTTCGCATACGAAAAAGAATGTATAAACGATATAAACTTATTCAATTTTACCAAATACTAAAAATAATAAGACGCTATGATGGATTACGGCGTAATTTGTAAATCTTTAGAATTTAAAGCTTTAATTACTTTAAAAAATCAGTTCAAAATTTAATTTACTTGTTTTCAAGTTAATACAAATGAATCAAATTTTAAAAAATGCTGCTGCAAATTTATAACTGCCTTAATTTTTTTATTTGATTTCCATTGTGTGTTTTCCTTTAATATTAATTTTACTTTAATTACATTTTCATTTTACAAATTTCATATTTTTAAAATAATTTTGTGATTTTTAATTATATATATATATATAATATTGTTTTTTTTTCTTTTCGAAGTTATTTCTTTTGTCGTCTTTTAATTATTTATTACTTTGTAGCTGCGCTTTGTTATTAAAGAAAGACTTTATTATATTTAATTCCACATTATAAGCCTTTTAGCTTTTTAATCATTTTTAATAGAAACATTTTTTCAATTGCGTTGATTTTTTTTATTTAAATAACTTAAAGCAATATTTTTTCTCATTAAATTTCATTTAAAAAATTACTTTTCAATTCAATATATTTACATATACCTAAACATTTTTTTTAATATTTTGTAGTTCCGTGTTATATATTTAATATATTAGCGTATCTTATATTAGTGTACTGCAATCAGTAGTATCTTAATCACTGAAAACACTCATTTTCTTGGTAAACATATTAATTGAGGTAAGGAATTTTAGAATTAATTTAATTTTTTATTGTGATTATTTCTGAAGTAAAGAAAGAAAATATTTTCTACTATAACATAGCTGAAACAAAACAACTCCATAATTTAGGATTAAGGCTAGATTGCTTTTGAAGATGAATAGTTGACTGATTAAAAACAAGACATAATTAAGTGATTGTTTTAATTGGTTAGGATTTTTTATTACAATTTTAAGTATTAGCTCAGAAAATGTTTGATCCTTTAACAGTTAATTTAAATTAAATATTGAAAAAGAAATAGACCACATAAAGTGTTTAAACGTGCTTCCATTATTCTTAAAAATTCCATTTTCAGTTGAACCATTTTATTTTCTAAACTGATTGTTTTAGTTTTAAGTCTGTGCAATAATTCCTTCGCATAATATAAAATTAAATGAATATTTTGAGTGGTATTTTAAATATTCTTTAAGTTCCGTAAATATCCTGAATTTCTTACGTATATAGATATACATAAGAAAAAAAAAGTATCTTTAAGTAAAGCATCGTATGCTATTAAGTCATACCTGACAAGCACAATTGCGTATATTATGTGACTATGACATCCGATATTTTGCTTAAGCCTATTTATTCACCCATAACGGAAAATCAATTTATATATTCATGGTAGTCCCTGCTTGGGGTAATTTCAAATAAGTTTAAAATTGCATTGCACTGAAAGATTTAGTACAACTGTTTAATAAACACTACCAACATATTTTAAGATTCTACAACAATTAATCGTTTCTACAATAACTTTAAATTGATTTTGTTTTTTAAAATTGCTGAAAATTGTCTCATCGAAGTCTACTCCAGGCCGTGATGCCCAGGTCTCAGCTTCAGAACAGAAGGGTTTTAGGTTCGAGAACCGATTCCATCGAAGAATCGCCGTTTTAACGGGTCTGGTGAGCGTTAAATCCTTCGGGGTTAAACGCCCTTCTACTGGTATGTTGTGGAAATTTGGGGAGGGGGAGATAACTCAGGTGCTGGCATCATCATCTGATAGTGGTTCAAAATTACGAGGTCTGTAACAAAATGTTCGTAAAGTTGCTTTCAAATGGGACGTTAATATAATTAAACTAAACCACGAATCCCACTCGCTTACTCTCCAATTAAAATCTTATTCCCCTCCATTCCCCCCCCCCCAAAAAAAATTATAGACCTTATGTAAGGCATTAAATTCTTTGCACGGTGTAATCAGATAATATTGAGAAAATATAGATGTCTGCTGTGAACCTAACATTGTTACTGAATCTTTCAAGGGAATATGTAATTTGAAAACCTTTGTGTTTTTTCATGCATGATTAGGACCAACAAATGTTAGAAACAAGCGTTAGACAAATTTTAAAGTAAAAAGCTAAAATAGGTCTAACCGCCTCCAAGTGGATGATTGATATATAAAATTCAATTTTATAAGTTTCATTTACATGTAATTCTATTCATTTTTAATTGATATTTTAAAATTTACTTTAATTTCAGTCTGAAGCTGACAGTTATGATAAAATTCAAAATCATTCATTAAAACATTCAGCCACGTGCTTTGACCAGCATTTCAATGAAAATTAAAGAATTGTCTTCTTTAGATATTATTACCGAATTAGGATTTTCACCTCCGCTTTTATTTCTTAGATTTAAATAATTTATTAATTTGCTCTCCAATAATTTTTAGTATACTTATTCAAATTTAATGTCTTTCAGTTGCATAAAAATTAATGTATTATTTTACACAATTCATATTAATCGTTAAAGTGCTTTAAAAGTTAGTTTTGGGAAAGAAAAATGGTCGCCAAAGGCACCTAGTATTATAAATTCCAGTGCAAATCATTTTTGTGCAAAACAAAGACACAAGAATCTTCTGAATGGAATAAATTATTCATAAATTTATTTTAATTCTCCTAAAAAAATATTCCGTCTTTTTAAGAGATAGCTACACATAAGTTAATAGAATTTAATCGGAGAACTGTTTTCTTGCATACGGTTCAGAAAAAAAGTTTTTTAAGCTTTTTCGCTACTGCATTTTATATCATGTTTTTGTGAATAAGCTCGTTATGTTGGTTGAGTAGCATTTGCGCTCCACTAGTTAACCCCCCATGTCATTAAAAGATATCATTCACGCTCAGGATTGTCACATTATAACCGTTATCTTTGCATAAAAGATTTGGCGATTTTACAACGAACGCCAAATTGTAATCACAGTTCAGAGTAATAATGATACTCCATGTCCTTGAAAACGAGACGAAGCTTCCGTGGGAAAACGGCTGTCTAGCCTTAATTGCTTTTTAGACGAGAGTTTAAAGTAATAAAGGAATTGTGAGATATTTCATTTTAAAAATTTATGATAAAGGAACACGATTATAATTTTCTCGCACAGAAGGCATTAATAATTTTGATGTGCGTTATACAAATTCATCTAATAAAGTGAAGTTTAATTTTTATTTTTATGGGGATTTTAATCTCTATATCTCTTACTGTTTAACTTTTTTTAACAAAATGAAAAAAAAAAAAAAATACTTAGAAACTGCTTTAAATTGAAATTTAAGTGAATATCAGTAATGCTTAGTTCTTTCAATTTGTATTTATGTATTCATGTATGTATACATACTCCCTAAGCTTTTACTTCAAATGAGCTAATGTATTTTTTATGTTAAAATTTTTCAAATAAGCTGTTTTTTGCAAAATATTAAGCGCTTTGTCTGAAATAAGATAGGAATCATATTAATAATTCAGAAAATAAATGCTGGTTAATTTTCAGAAAGAAAAAACATTTCTATAGGAAAATGTTGATAATTACTGATATTCCTTCAAATTTGGAATATGTTACCTCATTTTCTAGCTAATTTATCGTCAGACAATTATACACAATCCAATGTAAATGCATTTATAGTTCTTCATTAAAACGTATAATTCTCATATTCAGTATCATGATCTAAAGTTTTATTCGCAGGTAATGTAGTAACAAATTTCTGCCTATTTTCTTAAAAGTGCTGTCAATGATTTATTACTAATTTTCAATTTGTCTTAAATCTATATATGAAAGAAAGCTAAAAATAAAATATATTACTTTACATTTTATTCGTTCTTTTTTCGGCCCTAAATTTTTTTGCCAAAACTATAGATTTATATAGATTGAGAAATTAAAATAGTAGATATTTAAATATTAGGCATTAAGATAAAAATAATTTTGCAGCTATGTTAGCATGGTTTCTAAAGTCATTTTTTTCTTCTTTTAATAAAGCATCAAAAGGTTGCCCTAAGAATTTTTTTTTAATATTGCATCTAAACACTTCGAATTACAAAATTTAATTAAATAAGGTAGGCAATTGTACGAAAATTGATTTTTATACATCCATCATAATTTCAAGTATTAATTAGTACAATTTTTCTCTTATTTTTATCTATACGTACAAAATTTCACGTTTCTATCCAGAAAATTTTGAGAGATATGCTTAGTTTTAAATTTCGAAATAATGGTCACAAATGTATTAATTTCGGAATGTAACTTGTACATTATCCAATCATTATGACTTCAAAAAATTAAGAATCGCGCATAGCACTGTTTACTTTGATTGTTCGACAGTTACAAAAGGTCTTTATAAAGAAAAGAAACTTTTGGTTATGATGACGATTTATTTTGTAAGCAATCGTAATGCTTTTTTCAAGTTTTAGAAAAATACAATGTCGTTTTCAGTTCCAAACATTTTAATGGGCTTTGTGGTATAGCTAATAAAAATTGTAGGAACAAACGAAGAGAAATAGTGAGAATGAATGTCATGTATGTGATGAAAAAAATTTACGTTTGCCTATATTTTTCAGGTTACCTTTTTGTTAGATTAAGGGTGGGTGGTCCAGTGCTCAACATTTTAAAACAGACAAGGTTGAGAATACTTCAACTTTAATAAGTGGCATTCATACAGAATATAAGATCGACGTCTAAAATCAAACAAAAAGGCCATTTCTAATGCAAATTTTTCTTTCTTTCTGATAATTGTTGTTTGGTGAGACAAATGTTGCTTTGATCTAGATAGAAACATTGATTAGAAAAAAATTTTAAGTTTGGAAAAATGAAGACAATTCATCGCCATTGGCAGTTTTTTGTCCGCATGTTAGAGCTGTCGTTTTTAGAAGTTCTTGAGTTAGTCTAATTTTCTACAAAAATTGATTGTATAGGAACGATAGATTCAGTTAATTTTATTGGGATTATAACTGAAATAAGTAATGAATTAACTTTGTCTATGAATGTTTGATAAATCTTCGCTGATTCATTTAAAAAACCGGTCCTCGTGTCCTATGAACTCAATCACATATACCGAAGTAATATTAAGTAATTCTGCATAGGTATTGGAAGCGTTAATTTGGAACAAATTTTTAAACACTTTAATTAATAGAATACTATTCAATTTTTAAAAAATGTAATGAAAATTAACAAATATTATATGTTGTAGCAAAGTAAGAATGTAATTTAAATCGCTTGAAATTAAGTAACAAAACATATCCTTCGAGAGAACATTTTACTGACCAGAGTTTAGTATTTATTATAATATAATTTTATTTATAGATAAAACTAAGTTGTTTTATTGGAGGGGAGGTGGAGGGGGTTAAAGTTCCTCAAAAAAGAGCTTAAATTGGAATTAAAATCATTTCCTGAATGTGAAGAGGTCTATTGTAGTTCTCAAGAAGTACAATAGAACTTTATAAGTTATTATAAAGTTATAAACATTATCATTATTTGAAATTAGAAAAGACTAAAACAAAAAAAGTAGTAATTAATAAAAAAATATTAATTATTACTTTTTTTCTTTTGTATACTGTCTTTTCTTCTCCAAATAATAGAAAAATCAGGGCTGTGTGCTTTTATATTTTCAGGAACAAACGAATAAAAAAGGAAATGCTACAGTTCATAAAATATCAAACTTGAGTTCAGATTCTCTATACTGATACCTAATTTCCCTTATTGAGCTTTAAAAATTTAGTGGTGTAATTAGTGGAATCATTTTCTTTATCTGAATCGATGAAACAATTTTAATAGGCTATGTTTTATTCTATATTAAAGAATAGTATAATAAATAGTAGTAGTATCTCTCAGAAAGTTTATGCCATTTTTAAAGGCAAATAAACTACAAAAAATTACTGTTTTTCCTTTATCAAAATTATTTTACAATCAATTTTCATTGAAAACTATTTAGGGGATTCAAATATGACAAATCTTCCTTAGTTCTGCTATTTTGAAAATACTATTAAATTAAGCAAATTCAAACTAAATTATTTCTTAATTAATATATACCATTACAAAAGAAACAAAATCTTAAAAAAATGATAATTAGGTGGAAAGAAATAATCATTCCATTTACTGACTCATTACATTAGATTTTTTTGTTGTTAATTTATATAGTTGTATCATTAAAACCTGAGTTTGAAGTTAAAACTTACGTCCTTTCGTATCGAAAAATTCAATTCCCTATGAATTAGATTCCCTATTCTATCTAAGATAATTAAAAAATTAACAATTTTGAAAAAGATTCTAACTATTGAATATCTATTGGTGAAGAAATAATTATTTATGTACCAAATTTTATAAATCTGGGATCAGCTGTTTATATGTAGTGATTTTTGTTTCTCTCGATTTACAAAAACGTATTTAGCAGTATGTCTGTAATATAAATATATTACAATTTTTAATTCAGAAACTGTAATTTATAGTACAGCGAAATAAATCAAACACGTAAAATGAAATGAAATTAATTTAAACACAAATAATCAAATTAAAACATGAAATTCCTCGCAAGACTATGCTGTATTTAAAAAAAAGAAAATTGTAACATTCTTACGTCAAAAATCAAATTTTAACAAACAGTCTTTCTTAACAGAAAATCTACCAACGTATTCATTTTATGAATTTTGAGGTAAAGTAGGTAAATAAATAAATTAATTAAATTACTTTTTTTATTTTTTGAAGGCGTTTCACGTATTTTAAAATTCTTTAATAGCAACATTTTACGGAAAAAGTTGCTCAGAAATATTTTGATGAGTAAAATTATATGAGAAAAGTGTTAAGAATCTTTTTTCTCATTTTCCCTATTTCAACCATTTAACGATAAGGAGTTCATTTATGAAGGCTAAGTGCTTTTACGGTAAGGGGGGAGTCCCCCTAGTAATCTTATCTTATCATAAAGTAATCTATCACTGCCTAAAAGGTCATTAACGAAGGGGTACGGCACCGTAAAAAAAACACGAGAGGAGTATGCGCTCCACGCCAAATTTTCCTGCCAAAGGTAATAAAATTCCAGTAAACCTACTAAATGGGGGTAGGAAATGATAATTGGAGCGCAAAGGCCACAATCCCGTTATGTTGATGCAACGATTTAAGTTAATCTCGTTTCGGATTCACAGAATCCTCTCAACAAGGATTCGGAGAATTGTATTTCTCTCAGATATAATTTAAAAGTTTAGAATTTATGAAACATGCAGTTACGGGTGTTTAGACCAATAAGAATTATAATTTTTTTTTAATATTCTAACCAAAATATCTCCTTACATTTCTTGTTTTGTTTTTTTACTCCATCAAATAATTTTTTTTGAAAAATGCATTTATGAATAACAATTTTAATAGCAACATTCGATTAATTTTAAAAACCAAGCAATGCTCAAATTTTTTTGACATGCCATTGTATTATTTTTCAAATAATGCAAAATCAACATCTTCGAAGCATTTCTTGATGATTTAAATCTAATCTGCAAATAAATTTTTCAAAGGTTTAAATAATTCTAGAATAAAATGAAATTCTGTCATTTTAGCAGATGTCCCTTTGTCCTTATTTCTTACTTAAGTAAATAAAAATTCGGTATTAATCTTCTTCTCACTTTTTGAAAATAGGCCTCACCGTGTGGAGCTTCTTAATGCTTTAGTCATAGATTTACCTCTGTTATAAAAAGGCCTGACCACTAATGCTCATTCTGCTAATACAACAGCCTACTGCTAGCATTGAAAGATGAATTCATGTCCAGCCTTGTGTTTCATAGTTATCCTTATTTTCACACAGCGTTTCCGTTTGACGTAAGAGCGCCATTTATCGGTCATTTTAAAGGGAAAATAATGCGAATACTTTTTGAAAGCATTCCCGCATTTCTTTAGAGCATTACTTTATTTGATTTTTTTGAAGTTTGCCCGAATTTGTGGCTTATCCTATATTTATAATCAAAAAATAAAAATACCGAATTAACGAAATAAATATTTCGTTAATTTGAGTCAATCCAGTAATGAAATAATGCTTTTACAAGCATCCGAAATGCGTGTGAAGGAACAAACAATGCTTTAATAGATCTTGTTCAAAAATTGACAAAATTCTTTATTCCAGATGCAGACCTGTAAACCAAATTTTAGTTACTTTACTCATCGTATTTTGGAGTTACCGAATTCATTTTTAATCGAAAACCACACAAAGAGACAACCAAACTTACTCAGAATGAACTTCATTCAAAAATGGTAGAAATTTACAAATTTGCTCTTTACAAATATATCCAATACAATCCAAAAATATGTCCGATTTCAATCGTCTAGTTCAATGAGTTTTTGAGTTACTGTGTTGATAGACAGACAAATGTAATTCCAAAAATGTTTTTCTAATATACGGAGGCCTGAAACTTGGAGATTTCTTCTAATCTCAGAAATTCTAACTTCGAATTTGTTAATAATAGAATTCTTCCTTCCGATACAAGAAAATAAAAAACAAATAAACAGTTCTGGTACAGAGATCGTTTAATAAAATTCATCTAACTTGCCGAGAATTCGAGTTATGCTTAAATGTATATGAATGGGGTGATAAAGTCATCCAATTAATTAAAATCAACATAAATCTACAATATTGGCAAAAATAAAAAATCTTTTTTTCAGCTTTGAATTATGGTGTTTAGAAACAAATGAACACAGATGCAATTACAAAAAAGATTTTTCTAATTCAAAGATGTGTAAGCAATGATAATTAATCAAAATATCGAGTGTGATTTTATTTCGAAAACTTAAAAATTTTCTTCTTATTGAATTACAGAAATTCAAAAATTTGTTTCCGCATCTTTATTTGTGAAAATATTCTTGTAAGTTCATTTCTCTCTCGCTTTTCTTTTGTGCTTTCCTGAATGGCAACACTTTTGTAATCATGGTAATTAAAAGCTAAATTAAAGAAACTACTAGACTACTAAAGGAACTACAATTCATTTCAGTATCCTGAGACGATCCTTTTCAACGATTTTATCTCATTAAAGGGTGAGACGCCGAAGGATGAATGCACAGTCATTTTTTGACCTGGATTTTCGCCCTATTAGATTTTTTTTTCACATGTATGTGAGTGTCGCATCATTTCTGGCCGTATTATTTTAATTCAATTCGCGAGTAATCCGAGTTCATTTTATTGTTAAATGTAAACATCTTCTCTTTACATCTTTCCTCTCACTCCTATTTTGAGAATTAAACCCATCCTGACGCATGCGTGAAACTACGGAGGATTTTAGAATCCATTGTCAAACTATACTAAAATTGAATTTCTGGATAAACTATATAATTTATTTTGCTTATATAATAATGGAATTGAAGTAAATAAAACTGTTATGAGATTCTTTTTTTTTTCTATAAAGGAAGACAAAATTCTGAAATTCTTTAATCATTTTTTACAATACCATAAATAAGAATATTTGAATTAATCAAGAATTTTCTCACTGCACATGAAAAAAATTAAGTTGTCGTATAAAAAGCACTGCTTTTCTTATTACATTCATGATATAAGAAATAAATTTTTGTCTAAAGCAAAAAGAAAATTTTAAATTCTCACGGGTAAAGTACTTTTCCAAAAGCATATACGTGATATCCGATTTTGCGCTTGGAATATGATTGATTTTGTTGGATTAACAACCCGTTTTGCTAGCTGGAACGAAGCCTACGGGAAATGGGCGTGAATATAAATGGACGATTTAGTTGTTGATGTGTGCCTGAAAAATAGTCTTTTTACGTGAATTTTACCAGAAGAATTATCGGATTTACCACGAATTTTACTTGAAGAAGAAGAAAAAATGTTTACAAGTTGCACAAAACGATGGAATTATGGAAAACTTTTCCTAATTAAGAACCAAAAATGGTTTGGCATTTGTTGAATTTGTTGCAAAAAATGCTGTCGTAAAAAATTGAATTTCAAAATTCCAAGGTATTTTTTTTTTTTTTTGAAGAAATGGCTTTTGAAATTTTACCTATGTAGCTCGTAAAACTCGAAATTCTGTTGAATGAACTTTGACATCTTGTCCGTGCGCCAAAATTCTAGAAATTAACCAAAATTTATACCAAATTGGTCAAGTGGTAGGTATGTTTTTCCCAATCGGTATGGAAAATGAACTAATGTAAGTTTGGGGGGGGGAGGGTTACGGAATATGTATAGATGGGGCTCTCGCCTGCTGTTTACTTCTTGTTTGTAAACACCTTCCCCCGTAAACGACGATAAGCTTGGCAGGCACGGACCTCAGGAGTAATGGAATTTACCTTGAACGCAAAACTCTCTAGTTATTGTTACTAAAAAAATATCTGAAGGCACCGAGGTTTGGAAGCCCTTCATTTAAGCACCACCACTGACCACAATTGCAATACACGTCAACATAAATAACGTTGTTCTGAAAGTAATTTAAAAAAAAATTAATATGGAATATATGTTGGTTTATTTAGAATAATAATTTCCAAAATTCTAGCCTGAAAACATCAAAATTTTGAAATGGAAGCACAACATTAACAAATCATTAATAGAAAAAAAAAGAAAATTTTGAAGTAATTATCACAGCATTTTTATTGATGTTTTTAAGTACTGCATGCCTTTATTTTTTTCACTGTTCATAAACAGTTTTGATTCCGTGGTCATAAGCATTTCAGTGGAAATATAATGAGAAAGTTAAAAAGTGCATACAACAAGTTTTTTAAAGTGAACTATTTCAATATGGAGATAAAACCAATATGAGTGGCCACCCCGCACTTTCTAATAAAGGTCTTATCCTCTTTCTCTCAGCAAAAAATTGTAGACCTGGCAAGATGTTGAACGTCAAGATTGCATATATTTTTATTTTTCACATGACAGTTGTCTGCTTCTTAGAGTAATGGATAAAACTGATACTGGTGTATTAACCGTCTAATATTGAATGACAATAGTAACGAAAGATAAATTATTTAACTATGACTGATTTCGACACGTGGGCCTTGTAAATTAAACTAGAGCATAAAATAAACAAATTCAGAAAATATTGTAAAAGAATATATCGATATTTCGGAATCTTTAATATCCCTTAGGGTTTACTATTTGATATTTGGCTCTCGTATAGCGATCAAAATCGTATGTTCATTAGCCAATAGACCTTAAATTTTGTCATATCTGTGAAATTTGCTTACCGTTTTCGAAATTTCATTTACCTTTATTGTTTATTCTAGGAGCTGTCGTGTCCATATGTAAACTAACAGGAAATACTCATAAAAATCGAATATTCAACACAAAATTTCATATAATTATGCAGTTTTGGGGATAATACATATGTTTAATTTTATCGATATAGTTCTTTGAGTTTTTGAGTAATACCATAGTTTCAAAACAGATGAAAAAAATTTTTAATTCATTTTTTCCTTTCTTAATTTACCGAGATTTGAAAATGGGAGTCAGTAAAATAGCGAAATTGATTTTTTTTTTGACAATAATAGTACATATTCTAAGTAGGTAAAAAAGTTTTAAAAAAAACTATGTAATAAAGCGTGTTTGTGTACACGTGCATTTTTATTGTGTATATACATACTCACACAGTTGAACGGATTGAGAGAAATTTGGTACAGTAATAGGTTAGTACAAGTGAAAGTTATAAATATTATTAGAAAATTTAAAGTTTTTAGTTTAATCAACGCCGATTAATTACTATATTTAAGACATTTTTTGAGTATTTTTGAAAATATGCTGAATATATTTTCACTAGATAATCAAGTCCTATTTTCACTGGATGGGATACAGAAACTAGTATGCTGCTTTGAGGATACGGGGTGTTTGAAGGATCATCCTTAAAGTAATAGACCATCTGTGAATACAGGTCGTCTTCCTCTTATACAATGTTTCATGGTAAATTTGGCAGTCGGGATATTAGCAGGAGTAACAAAGTATGTGAAGTTGAAAGAGTATCAAAGATTCCAGAAATGGGGATCCAGCACATTATACACGGAATTTTTAAATTGCATCCTTACAAGACCCAGGCACTTCACATATTTTTGCCAGCAGATTCCAATTAAAGACAAGCCTTTGCAACACTTGCATAAATAGAACGTGGCACACAGTGATATCTGAACATCATGTGGACAGATGAAGCTCATTTTTTATTGCATGATGACGTCAATACACAATTTCGTGGTATCTGGGCAGCATCAGCTACTCGTGAATTAGCAAATCCCTAGATTCTTTAAGGTGACTATTTGCTGTGGTTCTACGACGTCCTTTATTCTGAGATCTTTTTTAAAAAGCGTTGTCCTGTAACCAGTAGAAAAACATGTCCGTTATACTGCAGAATACCGTTTTGCGCTTTTCCAAGGCCACGATACTCTTGCTTTGCAGCAAAGACTTGCGCAATCTGCTGTCACCTTCTTGCAGAATGGTGCCCCGTCTCAAATTCTTGTTCCGTGGTATTCATTTCAGACATTCAGTAAAGACCGAGTTACAAGTCGAGGATATAAGACTAAGTTACCCTTACAATCTCTATGTCTTCTCCAGCAGGTATTTGGCTGTGAGGATACCTAAAATTTCTTGTCTACGGGGTTCTCCAGCCACTTTGGTGGAACTGAATGATGCTATTCAATGAAACAATGCTTACATCCTTCACTCAGCTGTAATTGGCGCAATTAAGCGCCTCGCTAAAAATCTTGTAGTAATGGTTGAACAACTTTTGCTTTAAAATAATATACGCAGTGTTATGTTACTGTACTGTGTTTGAAGTGTGAGCGCCATCTGTTGGTTATTCTGAATCACTTTAATTGTAAAAAATCCAGACTCTCTGAACATATTTCCAGAAGCCGCTATTATTTTTTATTTATTCGAGCATCACTTCTTTATATTATGATTTTTTTTCAGTTTGCTTGAATTTATGGTCCACTATAAATATCTCTGTGTTTAATTTTGGCTTCAAAATTCGCATGATATATTCTGGATAAATGCATGGCAAATTTCTATATTTTGTACCTATTATTAATTAATTCCAATCAAAGCATTTATGGCCTGTTTCAAGATCCATGTTCAATTTTATATGGAGGAAGAGTATTAAGATCTTTATTGAGGCGTATGAGAAAAAATTTCGAGAAGACCATTTCTATTGATCTAATTTCAGATTCATTTAACATTGAGGAAAGATTCAAAGTGGATATTCGAATTCGTCCGCTATATTATACAAATTTCCCGCCATGTTAATAAAATTTCTCCGTTTTGTTATAAAAGTCTCACTATATTCTGCAAATATATGGAAAAGCAGAGATAAAGAAAATATTTCCTGCTGGTTTTTACTGATTTATAATTTCTGCTCGTATGATATTAAATAAATGATTTTTTTTGCAGTGAAGATCTCTAATACCGAAAAAATAGTTCAGAAATAAGAAACAAATTATTTTTGTCAATTTAAGAATAAATGCCCACAAGCATACTTATATATCAAAAGAGTATCAAAAAATTTTTATTATTACGCCTCTATTATTTTTCTTTAATGTAATAATTTAAATTTAGAGTTAATAAAAAGTAAGTCAAATATACCCATGGGATTTATTTCGTAAAGCGTCATCAAAGACCTCCTTCCCCCTATTTATTAAATATATACGTTTGTATTTATCCTGAACTACATCTTACTATAAAGGGGTTTAGTTTGGTTTAGGTTGTTTTTTGCCTTAACTAGTATCCCTTCTTGAATCACAAAAGAGACCATATTATTTTGATGAGGTCCTCATAATTTCAGACTAAAGTAAAGTGATAAAAAAAGCACTTAAGTCCGACTCCAAGCACCTTCATCAACTAATATTTGAGAGATTTATTGTGATTCAGGTTCTTAAACACAATAGATTTTAATGTTTTATACATCCATCGAATACTGAATCCAAAATTTTGCTACTACTTACTAATCCAGAGGAAAAACAAAAAAAAATAAAACTTCAAGATCTTAATTATCAATGTGTATATAATGTACTTGAAAGTTTTAGTAAAGGATCTCATTGCAGCCTAGACTTTATTTGATATCCAGTTTTCCAATATCAAATATCGGTTGATTCTAATATCCGATTGCTGCTTTTACATTGAATATAACCTATTCTTTCGGCATGGAATGGAAACTCCGTGGGTATTGATTCTCACTCATATGCGCTGAGAATGAATAAAATTACAAATTGGGATTTCATTTCTTTGGAAAATGTATTAATATCTATGTGGCGGTTGTCTTGGGGGACAATAATTGGTAAGGAGGTGAAAAAAGGAAGCTAGTGACTTTGCTGATAACAGTTAGCATAGGAGAAGGAAGGTATTCTTTCAAGTATGCTCACAGTTACATGGAATAAAAAGTAGTAATGGCTGTCAATAAAATATATGCAGTTAAAAACGCTTTTTGCAAGTTCGTAGCATTGCCAAAGCAAGACGGAGACGATTGAATACCTGATCCAGAGTATCCTGATGATACAGTGTCTCCAAATCGTATTACAGCTGTCGTTATTCATGAAAAGGTTGAAAGACCTTAGACATTTTTTTAAAAACAGAATGAGTTCGGAATACCTATATTTGTATTTTATCGATAGGTTTCCAATTTTAATATTTTTTGAATTTTTAAATTAGAATAAAAGAATATAACCGTTAACCATCATCTCAAAAATAGCATAATTTTCAACAATTGCTTTCAGATATTTGAATTGAAAACTATGTTCGTAATTAGCTAACGTTTTTATGGTATCATATCTAACAAAAATCTTTAAACTATTCTAGACAGCAAAACAATCGAATAAACAAAGGCCTAATGTTTCTAAAAAAAGAAATAGTAGTGACAATCTGATACTATATGTGATTTGTAGAGTAAATCAGTTTTTTAAAAAAGGTAAAGAGGACAAGGTGTGTAAACCAGACAAAAACAAATGCTCGGAAAACGTCCTCCCATTAAGGGATGAAAAGAATACATTCTATTTCTTTTAAGAAAAGCAAAACCTCTGATGAAACAAATATGTTACTTAACCAAATTTGGCAACTATGGAGTGAGATATCCATGTAAAAATGTGCTTCAGCTTAACAAATGCGATACCATCGCAATTCAAATTAAACCTTTACCAAAAAGACAACTTCATGTATTTGCGACAGAAATGCTAATTGAATGGAAAATATATTGAGATACCTCAGAGGGTTTTATAAGGATTAGAAGATGATTTGATATTTCAATTGAATGAATTCAGCAACCTGAATTTTATTTAATAAGATCTTTCAGTTACTTGGAGATTACTAATACTGTCCATTAAGTTTGAATGAGAGTTTTTTTTTTCTCTTTCACATTTTTATAACATATATAAAAATTTCAGAGAGAAGCAAAACTCGTCACCCCAAAACTTTCTGGTGTACGCTCTAATAGATTTTTTATAACAAAGAACGCTTTACGTGGCATTCAAGTACAATAGTTAGAAAATATTAACTTTTAGCAAGAATTTAGCGTTTCTAGGAAATCTATCGTGTTATTCTTGTTGGCGTTTTTGGCAGTTAATCCTGTTTACAATAGCCGAACATTGAATTTGTGTTTTCGATTCGTATTTCTCAATAAGTTGAAACGAACTATTTGACATGAAATTGCACTTATAATTACAAATTTTCATGCCAAATTTGAATATTTAAGTCATGGCGTTTTTTAATTATTGTCTGATATATTTTTGAAAGTACAGGTCAATAGACAGTCAACCCATAAGTTGATAATTTGATAGATATTTGCATGCAGATGTTAAATATGTATATGGAATTTCATACATCTAGATTTTCATATTGTTATTATCATTTTATATTTTATTCGAATTGTCGGATAGACAGATTTCCTCTAAACGGATTTTGCTCAAAATTTCATAGAAGATTTTGCTCAAAATTTCATAGAATTCCCACGTTTTAAACCCGTAAATAAAATTTCAGTTGTCTAGTTGAAATCCTTTTTTAGAGTTATCTTTGTCACAGATAGATAGACGGACATTTACACAAAATGTTTCTCGAACTCACGTAGGTTTAAAACGTGGGAATTCATCAGAATCTTGGATTCGAATTTTTTGATGATCATTCTACCGTCTCTATATTACGTATGCAAGAAAGTAAAAATGAATATTTCTCCTTATTCATTCCTGCATGAAAGCTTTAATTTCTTTAAAGCTTCTTAACAGTTTAAAAAAAAATATTTGATCATATCAGAAATCTCTTACTAACTCTGAAATTCGAGCTCAGCTGTAATCATGGACTCGCTATTTTTTGATATAAGATAGGGTTTTAGTAATAGTAAAGCACAAATCAGCCTAACTAGATATTTTTTAAGTAAGAAAAACTATAAATACAGTTATTCCTAGGGTTAGGGGAGGGGATTTTTTAAATAAATAAATCGGAGGAGGAAGAGCCATATATATGCACAAAACATTGTCTTTATATAAAGTCTTATTTAAGTATAGCAGAAATTTTGATTTAAAAAATAATAAATAAAAATCTCAAAATTCATTGTTTGTATGACATCTTATATTACTAGTGAAAAATATATCATATAAATAAAATTATACTTCATTAAAAAAACTGACTGACTGTAGAAACACAAACCACTAAATAACAAATCACCATTTTTTTTCTTCTATCCTGAATTTAAAAAAATAATCAAAAATATAAGCCTCAGGAAATTTTAATTAACATTTATTTCTGAAACAAACTAAAAATTATTTCTGAATCAAACAAAAAAAAAGATACAATTGTATTTAGAGAGAGTTAATGTTGCTACTACTCAAACACATATGAACTTAACCAAATTAGTAAAAATACCAAGTTAATATAATCAAAAATTAAATTAAGAATCCGGCCTGAAGACTTCCTCAAGGGTCACCCTTAGGCAGGTATTTAAACAAGAGATTTTTTCTGTGAGGGCCCTGACTCGAAATCAAGGCATTAGAGTTAAGTCCTTTTTTACAGAAATAAAACAATATATAACAGCCTCAAATTTAAAGCGAAAGTTATATATATGCAAAAAGAATAATCATAGAATCAAAAAAGAAATTAAGATTACGGCTTGAAGATTTTCTCAAGGGTCACCTTCAAGCTCAAGTGTTCTTTTAGTTTGTATTATGCTATTATAATTTTCGCCTGAATTGGAGGTTGTAGCTTATTGTTTTATTTCTGTAAAAAAGTGGCTTATCCCTAAGGTCTCAATTTCAGAGTATTTTCAGGTCACGAGGAGTCAATATTCTTGGACGAAAGTCAGACCCCTCACAGAAAAAATCTCTTGTTTAAATCCCTGTCTGAGGTGAACCTTGAGAAAGTCTTCAAGCTGGATTCTTAATTCCTTTTTTTATTTTATTGTTTTTCCTTTTACTTATATTAACTAGGTATTTTTACTAATTTAGTGAATCTAAAAAATATATTTCTTACTGATTTGTCAAAAAGCAATATCGTCTTCCTTCAAAATTCACTATGAATTGATAAAGTCTATATTTCCTGCCTACATTTCGAAAATAAAGGGAATGTGATAAAATAATTATTCGAATCTATTTTCTTTAGGGAAAAAAAAAACATTTCTCAACTGAAAATTTTTTTTAAAAAAAACCTTCGTTTGTTATCTGTCAAAAATATCTACCATAAAGCATAAAAAATCTTGCATCGATTGAAGTCCACGATGAGTCCGCATCGCATTCGGCTCTATGAAATTGGACGTGGCACCGCAATAAAAAGTAATAAATTTCGAACCTCCCTCGTTACAGGCGCCGATTTAGGAGATAAATAAGTGAAAAAGCAAACTAGAAATGGCTGCATTTGCTGCCATCAGAAGGAAAAAACGGCTTTTTATGTCCCATTTTACTGCTTGCCAAAAAATATAGTATGTTCTAATTTTCGCGCCAATATAGATCATCGGGTGTTTTGAATTTCAAGTAGTCAGAACTTATGTCCGCAGGGAAAGATAAAATTCCCGACAACGGCAAAAATGACAGCGATCCCAAAGTTATGAAAATTCTGGAATTACGCTGAATGTGTC
>JAPMOQ010040745.1:4315978-4360566 GCA_026543055.1 Argiope trifasciata | reverse complement strand
AGGGCGATAGACGATCTATTTCTTTTTCAAATTCATTTATAATTTTATTAAAATTTATATATCTGATTGTACGTTAAATGCCATCTTTCTGAAATTTATGATCTGAATAACGTAATCATATTAATGTTTATATAATTTGTTTCGATATGTAACACGTTACTACATTTAAAATTGCTTATATGTTAGAAGTAAAGAATGAAAATATTTCATTTTTTTAAATGACATTCACCCAACTTAATTGCTTGATAAGTTTATTCCTGGAGCAATATATATCGCTTGCAGGAAAAAGAAATATTATAATTTGAGATGGAAAGAATGAAAGAGTTTAATACATTTTAAAAAAATCAGGCAGAGCTAAAAGTTAAAATATGCAAGAGTTACGCTCTAATGATTAGTTTCCTGTTAGATTTCCTGTTAGTATTTACTATTAAAATCATTTTTCAATTTTTATTTGCTTATCAATTCTTTTGTTAGAATTATGTCCCTTTTTTTGCAGAAAATTCTTGTATTATATAGAGAAAATGCAAAACTGATGAATTAATTCATTTTAAGTCATTCAGGCACAAAACTTTTTTAAACAGAACATTTTTAATTTAAAAAATTGTATCTGTGTGCTCTCTACTCATCAATCGAAACTTGAAAATTAATTACTTCAGAAACTCATTTAAAAAAAGAAAGAAAAAAGTAAATATCTTGAGAAAAAAATATATAAATAAATAAGTCCGCAGTGATCTTAATATAAATACAGGTCGCTGCGGCTGAGTATATATGTTATAGATCTAAAGAACTGGGCTGAAATAAATCAAATCTTTTATATCTATTATTTGCAGAAAAGCGGGAATACTGTTAACTTTTCAAAGTATGAAAGTTACGTATTCAAGTAATTAGAATTAATTGAATATGTAACATAGCTATTGAATATCTAGTATATGTAGTTCTATAGACTTAGGAAAATTTTATCGTTTTTCTACAGTACTTCCGGAATAAATTATTCTACAAGAAATGTATTTGTACCATCTTAACATTGAAACTTCTTTATCAATGGTGCAATTTCATTTCCCTGTATTTTTTATCTAATTTTCGCCATTTTTTTTTTTTTTCAAATTTAAGAAACAATTAAGTAAATGCGGACGATTGTGAAATAAGGAGTTTTATCTGCATTTTAAAAAGTATTCTGGCTTAATTGACATTCAGATTCTAATTAAAACTATGAAACACTTGAAGTGTTATATACAGAATATTTTATAAAAAATATTTTGTTATTATTATTAAACTGTTACTAACGAAGTATTTTTATAGCTAGCAAAGTCCGATGTATAAACTGATAGTTTAATTAATGAATACAGATCTAAAAACGTGAATAAACCGAAAACTGTCGAAACATTGTCAACCCCTCCACATAAAGTCAAGGACATATATGTCTATCCCGTTTAACCTTGAAAGGAGTGTCCTCTTCAATGAGAAAAGTGGAACTATTTTCCGAATTACTGTTGCGATTCCCCCTTCCCCTTCTTTTATGATCGCAGGATACGTTCCATAGAGTTGGGATAATTTATAAATCAGCTCTATGGTACGTTCTTTTTAGAAGGAATTTGTCGAGTCTTTCAGCTAACCATAGAGTTGAAATAGTGATATATATCAATTCTATGCAGCTAACTAAGCACGAATAAGTTCTCATTGATTTGCAAGCACTTAAATATGGAAACATGAAATAATTTATAAAAATATATGTATATTCTGCAATTTACATGAACATTGATTTTATTCAGAATAT
Source organism: Argiope trifasciata (assembly GCA_026543055.1). NCBI lineage: Eukaryota > Metazoa > Arthropoda > Arachnida > Araneae > Araneidae > Argiope > Argiope trifasciata. The sequence continues at coordinate 4,358,792 of JAPMOQ010040745.1, read as the reverse complement.
GTTCAAGTAAAATATCCCAATAAAAAGAAATGTCTTTGCACCACAAAAACTAACAAAATAAAAAAAATCTTGGATAACGTGAAGTTGTAAAGGACCTTAGGCCTACTCTACCTATTCGATAATTTGGTCATGTAATCATCAACCTAAAAACCTGAAAGAATTTTGAAATAAGGATTGTAATCAAACTATCGGCATTAAAATATGCAAGAACAATATAAAATGTGGAAATTTAAGGGAATGTGAATGTTTTTTTAAATATTCAGAGAAAACTTTAATATATTGTAAACATTTATTTTGCTTATAAATGTCATAGTAAGATATGTAAAATGGGCGTGTAAAAACCTGAACTCTTTAACATGTAATTATAAATATTTATATTTAAAAAATGACTACATTTTATTCAAAAGCAGTAAAATATTGAATTTGCGCTCCTTTATTTTTAAGTATGCGTTATTGTTAAATATTTTTCGCCTTCAGAGCTATTGTAAACTAATATTTTCAAAAAGATGGAAAATTGTTCTCCATTTTGCATAGTTATAATATTAAATGTAGCATATGAAAAACTAAGGCACTAATTCATTGAACAACTAAAATGCATACTTAGATAGAATATTGAATACATGTGTGTGTGCCAGCTTTTCTGCCGAATGTGATGCAAAATATAAGCTAAATATCCAGTAGTCAAATTAAATGTCCGATTACCTCTCATTTTACCATCCGCTGCTCCAGTTTCTTTGTCGACTGACAAAGAATAGTCGACAAAATGTGACGTTGTTAACCTCGTCGGTTATTATGTCAAATGTTGAGCAAACTATGAGTTTTCATCTTATATTTACAACAGTTTCATCGTATGTTCAACAATCTATCGACAGAACATCACCAAAATCTGTCGCGTATATATCTTACTCGAGCAATCAAAAATATTCGATAAAATATAACATCTAAGTCGATGCCATTTTATCGCTTGTATTGCCAAATATCACATAAATGTCATGGAGTCCTTTACATTGATTTCTAAGGTAAAAATACTACTACTAATAATAATAACTTTTGCAAATGAGTTATCTTATTCACTTTTTCGTTCCTTCGGCTTTCCTGCCGAATGTGATGCAAACTATAGTTTGAATATCCGACAGTTAAATTCGGTGTCCTATTACCTTTCAATTTAGCATCATTATTTAGCCGACAAAGAAAAATCGGCAAAATGCGACTGATTCATTTCAACTCATCGGTTATCATGCCAAATGCTAAGCAAACTATGAATTGAACATGTGACAGTTGCATCTTATGCTCGATAATACTGCTGACGTAACTTTGCATTGATTTTTAAATAGACTCACGGAGAATTGAAAAAACAACAACAATCGCCTTGTTGGTTATTTGTCGAAGATTTCCCTTCAACCAACTTAAATCATTCCCCAGATACTTCGATTGTTTATAATATATTAATTCTAATTTGGGTTTTAAATTATCTTTAGTATTATATTTAATTATTAGTACTATTTAAATTATTTTTAATACTCTGTAATATTAAATTCGCAACACCTGTGTTCCGAAGTAATAAGACTTTTGCCAACGAAATTCTCAACTACTTGTCGACAGGGGTGCAAACGGTCCCCGACGAAGGAGGGCAATGCCCCCCACACCGTCACCGCCCCTTCTGTTCTATCCACTCAATGAGGTACGATGATACAATCTTTGCTTTGAAATCCCCTTCACGACCTTCTAGTTGTATCTTATTCTCGTAAATGTTCGGTACTGTTATGTTTTGAACAAAGGTTTCACTTATACGCATGGATGGAATAAGCCTGCCAGAAGCAACAGGATTCTTGAGCCCCACGTCCTTCCTGATTCAACCAAAGCCAGTTCTATTTTTATTGATTATGATCTAATATCTAAATAAACAAATTTAAGACGCCAATTTTGACAACACTAAATCAGGTATCAATTACAAGAAGATAGTTGATTTTAGTGCACGCCGTACAAAATTATGTATCATTAAAATTTAAAAATAAATTTAGAAGAAATAATTTTAAAAATAGGACACTTTTTATCACAATTTAAAATTTATTTAACTACAAGATCGAATTTTTTTCTTAATTATAAAATAACAGATTTCTTTTAAAAATTAAAAGAAATGTAATATTAAATATATAATTAGGAATGCTGTTAGAATAATGGTCCACAACTTCATTGATGCTTGGTTTTAATTTGAAGAAGCTCTTGTGGTCATTGCAAGCTCAGTAAAAACTTCAAATTAAATCTCGTTGAAAAAAAAATTCGAAAATTCTAGCCCTTACAACACGGAAGAAACACTAGACTTTTTCCTATTTTGCCTATTTACAAGAATAGCATTGTCCATGTGAGAGTAATTATTTCGTGTTTATGAAAACTGAATTAATAAAGCAATGTACTTTTTATGACATTATACACGTTTACTCATTATGACTGTTTAATCAGAAACCTTAGAATGTTTAATTCATCTCATATGTCAACAAAATTCACACACCTAATTATTAACACTAAGATTAACGCATACATTTATGGATTATAGGACCAAATATGAAATTCGTTGACTAATATTGTCTTATGAATAAAAATTAATCTTACAACTGTGAGTTTTCATTAATTCCTCGCTTGAGTTAAACATCAGGATATACACTGATGAAAAAAAAAATCCCAACTCTAGGAAGGAGCTGTGTTAGATAAACGAAATTTGGTAGGCTTGTTTATACATCTGAAAGATGACGTCGATTCAAATTTCGAGCTACGCGCGTAAGTGTGGCGCTAGTAGCGACACTATGAACATGCAAATGAGGTTTGCTTTAAATAAGCGCTGTAAGGTTCGTGATGGTTATTTACAGTTGAGATTTGACGTAGTGGGTTAATGTTAGTCAAGGATGCCTCTGAGAAGACGAAGAAGCCATTATCAACAGCTCACTGAGTTTGAACGAGGTCGTGTTGTAGGGCTACGAGAAGGTGGGTTTTCTTTCCGCGATATTGCTGAAAGACTTGGCAGGAATGTATCCACTGTGCATGAGTATTGGCGGCAGTGGTTAATGGAAGGTACTGCCTCATGAACACCAGGTTCCGTGGTACTACTGAGAGGGAAGACCGGTGTATTCGGGTATGGCTGTGGCTAATCGTATTGCGTCTGCAGCTACAATTCGAGCTGCAGTTGGCACCACAGTGACACAAGGAACTGTTACAAATAGGTTACTTCAAGGAAAGCTCCGAGCCAGACGCCCTGTCCAGTGCATTCCACTGACTCCAAACCACTGCCGTTTCCGACGTGAGTGGTGTCAAGCTAGAGCTCATTGGAGGACGGAGTGGAGATGTGTTGTGTTTTCTGATGAAAGTCGGTTCTGCCTTGGTCGCAGTGATAGCCGTTTGTTGGTTAGAAGGAGGCCAGGTGAACGCCTGTTAGTGACCTGTTTGCGGCCTAGACACACAGGGCCTACTCCTGGAGTTATGGTTTGGGGAGCAATTTCGTATGACAGCAGGAGCAATCTCGTGGTTATCCCACACACCCTGACTGCAAATTTGTACGTCAGTCTAGTGATACAACCTTTTGTGCTGTCATTCATGAACAGCATTCAAGGGGGTGTTTTCCAGCAGGATAACGCTCGCCCTCATACCGCTGTTGTAACCCAACATGCTCTACAGAGTGTCAACATGTTGCCTTGGCCTGCTAGATCACCAGATCTTTCTCCAATTGAGCACGTATGGGACATCATTGGACGACAACTCCAGCGTCATCCACAACTAGCATTAATCGTCCCTGGATTGACCGCCCAAGCGCAACAGGCATGCTACTCCATCCCACAAACTGATATCCGACACCAGTACGACACAATGCATGCACGTTTGCTTGCTTGCATTCAAAATTCTGGCGGTTACACCGGTTACTAATGTACCAACATTCCACATTTGAAATGGCTCTTCTCGCCAGTGGCTCTACCTGTGATCTTGAAACTTTAATGAATTAAATATGTTACCTAGACAAATGCATTCCTAAAATTTCATTACTGTACAATAATTTTTCTTGGTGTTGGGATTTTTTTTCCATCAGTATATTAAATTCCTTATGCTTTTAATACCCAATAATGCAATCAGATGTATTCTGATTATGGTTATGTATGCCAAAAGAGGCACTACAACGGTAAAACGTTTATAAATAAAATTTAAATAGCTATCAAAGGACTAGCTATTCAAAAAAAGATCTTTCATATGCGTGTGTATTAAATGCAAAAGAAGTGGAGAAGGTCTAAATGCCTCACGCAGAAGAGCCATAATACTCCATACTAAAAGTATCATTGAAAAATAATTAGTAGATAATAAAATTTGCCAAAAAAATAGGCAGCTTAAACTTTGAAAACAAAAAAAAAATAATGAAATCAAAGAAAAATATAAATAAATAAAGGGAAATATAAGTATATAAATGAAGAAAAACCACAGAATATATATATATATATAATATACAGGTTCAGTCTAAGACAGAGTCCATGATCAGGAACAAATACTTAGACAGAGTTCTTTTTGTATTTATTTTCTTACTCTCACAAGATATTGTCCATTTTCAGTAAAGAGGGAAACAAGCTCCATTTTATCAAATATTACATCGAGTTTTGGTCCATTTTGAATAGCAGAAAATTGGATGTAATTATTACCCGTTTAAGAATTGGCTATACTAGACTTATACATAGGCTTTGTAGTTGGGGGAGCCCGCCCCTCGATGTACTTTATGCCAATGCCTTTTGACAGTTCTGCGCATTCTGATAGAGTGCCCACGTTTTGAATCTCAACGAGTTCAGTATTTTGATTCTTCTCATTTTGTTTTAAAAGACATCCTTCATAAAGCGCCTCATCCTGAACTTTTTACTTTTTAAAAAATGGTTTCTTTTACCTTATTTAAGTATTTTTTCATTTTTTTAATGCTTTAAATCTATATAACAGTTTATTTATGCATATATTTTTTAATCTTGACTAAAATTTTAAAGGAGAGATTTTGATTAACCTTTTAAAACATGACCATGCGACTTTTTATGAACCAAATGTTTGTATATACCTTGTGGTTGGCGCTGCATAATCAGAAGTGGTTTTAATCGCCAGTAAACTCCATCAAACTCAACCCTGGATAGCTTTGACAGACTTTCTTGTGACTGAGAGTTGGCACAAAGAGGCAACCATTCCTTAAATCACATGAAACAATGGTTTTTGGACATACTCCTAATTCGTTGTTAGTACTTATGAGAGTTTTTTTAACAGAGTGGCTTCGTTTTATGAGACAAATTTTTCTGTAGAGAGAATTTCAAATCCTATAAAATTTTATAGAAAATGTCTCGATCTGAACCACAGTTCAACAAGTAATATATTATTATATTTTTTAAATAAATGTGAGAGTTTGTCATAGATTATTGATCATCACTTAAATTTCGTATCCATCAAGCCCTTGCACAAACTCACTATGTCAAGTTTAGGATTATGATTCCCTCATAATCGTCTGTTAGTTTGTGGACTGAAATCTTCTAGTGGTCCAAAAATAGATGGATGATCAATATTATTAATGCTTTCATTAAAAATGTCGCATCGACATTTATGACTGAACTATCCAAAAACTAAGTGTAAGATTAAAACGTTAATATCATTTTGTCGACTGTGTAGATAAATATTGGCAGTGACAATTTCGTGACAAGGCACCATCATACTGAAGAGAAAGCCGAAAAGAGAATGTTAATAAATAGTATGTATAAAGTTCGAGATATGGATTTTCGATTAAGGTGATCGATTATAGAAATTGCCGTTGAACATTTATTTATTTCCTGAAAGTTTTCATTCATATTTCAAGAAATATTGTATTCTATATTTCTTATTGTCATTTGAATTAATATTTACTTATGAGTTTCAGCACCTTTAATGCTGTTTCACTTGCATTTACTAAATAATTCATTGGGGGTATAGTTAAATTCCCTTATAGGAACTATAAAAATCTAATGCAAAACCTGATTCTATCTAAGATCTTTAGCGAATATATGCTTGGAGCATATTGATGTCGAGAATTCATTGATTAGTATAAAATAAATATAAGATGTTTAAGGATTAAAGAATTAAATATAAAAAAATTTTATGGTTGAAATGTTTTCTTTAAACTTTTATAAAAATTTAGTTATAAAATCGGAAACCCAATTACAATAGAGGGTCTCAAGAATATGAATTCTTTCCCTAATTAATTACGTATGGCAGTTAAAACTCTTAAAGAATTGATACAAGCTTATGTATAATATATTCAGTGTACCTTTCCAATTAGATAAAGAAAAAATATTTTATTGGTTTTATGCAGTCAGATAATTTCCAAATCTACCAAATACAAATGAAATTTAGTAAATTGCAATGAGTCCTGGGAGTGACTTTAAAACATTTTAATAAAAATTTCATTTAATCAGAAATTATACAACTTTTTGATGTTTCCCCGTGATAACTTCAAATTATAATTGCATAAAAATAATTTGTCTTAGCAAAAAATGTGTCAAAAATAATTTTTTAAATTATAATAATTTAGCCGTGTTTTTTTTTTAAATATTTTTCCCATAATTTGCAAAAAAAAATTTATAATTGCAATAAGCTGAAGCCATTTTTCCTTGTTTCCTTAAATATTTAAAAGCGTGATTTCTTTCCATTGTTGCTAGCTAAAAGACGAATTCTGTTTATTATCTACGCATTTGCATGAGGAGCAAAAAAGTGAAATTACTGTACCATGAAAGGCAAGGTACAATCGGAAAGTACATTACCTAAGCAATCATTTTACATTATTAATGATAATATGATTTCATCTCATTAAAAAGACTCATGCATTCTATTAGATAGGTTCTTGTACACAACAAGCAAAACAGAAGGTTTTTGAAAAAGCATGGCTTTAATTTCTATCACACTTTGAAAGTACAGAGTGGTCACATCTTAATTATAAAAATATAATTGTTGAAAAACATATAATTTTGCATATATGTCTTCCAATATAGTGTAAAGATGCTTATAAAGTTTTTAATAAAACCACAACGTCAATGAATTTTAATATGATCATTTTTAGCTGGAGTAGAAAGTTAAGAGGGATAATCCGATTCTCGCCAAATAATGCCACACATTTCGGACGTGATACTAGGTAAAACATCTGTTATCTTAACTTTGAGTATATCAGTTTCTTCAACTGCATTGGAAATTTTTATTGTCCTTTATGCAACCTCAAAACTGATATTGAATGGTAAAGACCAATTTGAATTCATGAAACCGAAAAAAGAAAAAAAACCTTTTTTTTCTTTAATATTGTTTTGATAACAATCGAATACGAAATTTCTATTTCTGTATTAGTTGCACTAACTGTTGAATTATATTTAAGAACACGATTATCCCTCGGTAAAAACTTTAATATATGATATTCAATCCTTCTTTTGCACTCAGACCTTATGAATATCTTGTACTTTGTTGATTATTAAGTTATATATAAAAGATTAATTGAATTTCTCAACGAATCAACTGGTCGTAAAAGGTAGTTAACCGATAATGATTTTTTATTCACCACAATTTTAACATAAAAAATAACATTTTATTTGTTGGACTAGCAAATCAAACTCCAATATTTGGTTTGAATCCTCTAAGTAGTATCGATGCCATTGCCCAAAGCAACTAAAATTCGATCAATCCATAAAGTTGAAGTGTAAAAATGACAACCACTTGTTACTGACCAGTTGAAATATTGATTCATAATTAAGGCAATTGGAATATATCAATAGGCGGATGTTCCCACTTAAAGCTCGAAGTCCCAATGACCTGAGGTCACAGAATATTATAGGAAGCTCTTATTTTCCCACCTTTGCTCGAAAGTTGCCTTCAAAACTGACAGGATGACTTAAAAAGAAGGAGCAACGCCTTAGTCGATGACACCGATGTCCATCTTATGTGCTTCGGGGCATGTAACGCATTACTAGGAGTTGAGCTTGCCACCGATCTAAATCATTAATTAAAGCATCCTTCCGATAAAGGAAGCAGTCACGAGTAACGGTTGCCCAATCTGGTTTGGCTTTTGTCTAGTAATGAAACACTTTTGTGGGGGGTTGGGAAAACGCCCTTCCAGAATTCGAAGCGAAATCGAACTCACGACCTCTGCTTTAGGGTAGGGATGATAAACGCGATCACCTGCTATCAGTGCAGATCAATTGAAGCAAGAGGATTGGTGAAATAAAAATAAAGTTTTGATTCATTTTTCTTTAAAGGTTATCTTAACCTCCCTGTTGCTTTCGTTTTTGACTCCTGCTCCTGTTGGTTGATTACGAGTTTACTGACCATTTTAGAAACTTGATTTGCTCTTAATTTCTGTGAATATTTCCATGGTTAAAAAATAATATGCAGATAAATCTTAACAATGATGTTGGTGAATATTGAAACTTTAAAATTCGAAATTAATATGCCATAGATAGTGAATAACGGCATACAAGCTCGCGAATTAAGTAAGTATTTAGAATTTTTGTATTCGTATTTTATATACAGTATATTTTATTTTGCAGACAAATAAAGAATACAGATGTATATTATTTAAGTATTAGCTGATATACCTGAAGTTACGCGGAATGGAGATATTCATGTTTAATGCTTTTTAATGTAAAAATTACTTTTGTATGAAAGTTAAACTACACGAAATCCTTTTATTGTCTGAACATAACTTTTATAACTTTATAAGGAGGATTATCAATTGCATTGGAGGATGTTTAAAAATCAGCTACAATTAATTTTCGCCAGATCAGTTAAGCAAATCGGTAATTAATTTCAAATAATTGACTGCCAGTTTTTAAACTTTTCATTTATTAGCAAAAAATTACTAGCAAAAAAAATTAATTTGTATTCTTCTTCCACAACAAAAAAAATACTATTGTTAGATATATAATATATAAAAATGAATTTTCGTTTGTCCGTATTTTATGTTCTTCCATACTGTTCATACGATTGCGATGAAACTTGTCTACTTTTTGCTTTGAACATTGAAATTCCATGTTTTTCGGGTCACCAATTGTATATTGGGTGTTGACGAGAGGGACATCCACGAAAATTGTTTTTGCTGAGCACGGAAAAACATTAAATATTGTCTATTCTAAAGTATATTTGAATAAAAAAGTAAAAAAACAGAATAAATATTATTTATACTTCCTCATTTATCATTCAAATTCAATGAATGTATTAAATGCTCTACAAGAAAATAATTATCATTCTTTCTATCATTCTTAATTAAACACGACAGCTATTTTAAATTTCAAACGATATTTCTAAAATTATTTCTTCTGAGGCAGCAATGCGCTAAAATTTCTTAAATCGATAAAAAAAAAATATTACCAAAAATAATTTTACAAATAAAATTTAAATCTCAAAAATGAAATAATTATATATAGTTCCAAATTTCACTATAGACTAGCCAATACAGAGGAAAATTGATAATCATTACTTTAAAATAGTCTGCATCTATTCAATTATTTATTAAATTTTGGAAAATCTGTAAAATTTGGGGGAAAAATTTGCACGAGAGTAAAATTTGGGATTTTCAGATGATTAAAAAAGTTTTGTAAAATAATTTTTTTAAGATGTTACAGCTCTAGAAAAGAAAAATTTCGGTCAGTTTTTAATTAATTGAATAGTTGATTTTTTTTTTTTTTTTTGCATATTCTGTGCTTCATGTTAAATTGAATTCAATTGTTTAGAAGGAGATATAAAATAATTGTGCATGTATATCTAAATCAATTTTTATTTATATTGAGATTTAAAACCTTGTACTAAGAGCATAAAATTATTCATGTAAATTAATTCATTACAGAAAGAAGGATGTTCAATTAGTTTCACAAATTATAATTTTGGATATATAGCAATAAGCTGTAATAGATATATCTCTTTGATAAGAACTTTGATGCAGTGTTGGAATTCGCAGTGTTCAAGTTTTTAATATATGTGTACTATTTTTAGAATTATAAGGTCATCAAAACTCCTATCTTTAAATCTCCAGTTTCATACAAACTGAATTGAATTGTTCAAAATACTATTCTGGAAATGAATAATGATTCCAGTCGTGCAAAATACTTTTCTCATGTTTGAAAACCATTCGATTCTTTTGAATTTTTGAATCGTATTTTGTTTCTGTTGCAGACTAAAATCAAAGTAATTTTTGGATTTTTTTAGAAATGTATTTTGCCGCTCAAATGATTCGTTTTTAAAAAGCTATAATAGCTTACTGTTATAAAATAACTATTATTAAATAATAATTAGAATGGGTTTGTGCACTTTTAAATTTTAAATTAATCCGAAATTGAATTTAAATATTTGAAGTGATATAAGTTTAGTATTTTTTTTTTCATTTCATTTTCATGTGATTATTTCATATTTCTGTTAAAAAATTAAGTCATTTTATTTCATTTTTTAGTAAAAATAAAATCCCTAAAAGGAAAAAATAAACAGCACCAAAAAATTTTCGGACATCTAAAAAATTTTAGATAACTTCATAATTAGAAAAATCGTTATTTACTTTTTTTTTTTTTTTTGCACTTTCGTGGCTTTCTAAAAATGGTTGGCGTTGATCTTTGCTTGTGAACTTCCGTATGTTCTTCCTATTCTTTTAAAATGACTTATAGTAGTAGTAAGAAAACATAAAATGGCATTCGTAAAGTATTTAGTTTTCATTCATAGTAATAATAAATTATTCCTTTCTGTAGCTGAACATTTGATAAAATGCTTTAAAGTAGAAAATTGAATTGGAGGTGTAAAAAGCGATATTCCAACTAAATTAATTCAACATAGAAAAAAAATTGTGAAAAATCCATTTTTTTCACGTGAAATGTTTGGTGAGTTGAGGATACCAACAGGATTACAAAAGTGTTCTGTCCATACATATTTTTTGTTAGAGCAAATGAATAGAAAGTTCTGATCTTCCTTCGAGATATTCAGTGATAAATAAACCCAAAACGTTGTCCAATAATGTCTCATTACAAATTAAAGCAACGTTTTTTATTCCAATTGCTGTGTAATAAATTGCATCGGGAAGAAAAAACGAAGTTCTTAACTCAAAGAATTAAATTGTCATAATAAAATATGGCGATATAAGTGCTCTTACATGTCAGTATAGATACTATGAAATTTTGTGTTTAATTGAATAAAAATTTCATTAAGTTCTTTATTTAAACACTTTAAAAAGAATTCAAAATTATAGAATTTCAAGAAAAAAAGCTTTTTAAGAATCAAAATAAGTATTCTAAGCATATTGCTATGGCTTTCAAAATTCGCTTCTGGTGTCTTGATGAAATCACAAAATTTGAAAGCCCTCCTAGTCACCAAATTTAAACCCGATAAATTAGAATAAATTTGAAGAAGCTGGAAATGACAGTAAGAAGACGCAATGCTAAGATGGAAATCTTGTTTAAAATAACAATGACGAAGAAACAAAAGAAAATTGATGTAGAAATAACAAGAAAGCTATGGCTTGCTGTAGATACTTACAATATCCTACTATTTGGAATTACTATTGACAAACCGAAATATTCTAAATAAATTTCTTTAAGGTGTACGAAGAATTTTGTGAGATATTTTTTCTTTTATTATTTGTTTAATAAAGGATTTACTTAAAAATATATAATTAATAACGTTTAGTTGAGACGCAACTATACATATTATTTTAAAAAATTCTTTTCCCAAATATTAATTTTTATAAATGGGTAGAACAGTATTTCATTAAAAGGTCCAAGTGTGCGAATACTTTTGAGGCCATGGTAAATTAAATAAATTTGAGTTAAAATACCGCAGAGGTACATTTTTTCTGCAAAAATTTAGAAGACCTCTTTAATTTTTTTTTCCTTTAACAGTGCGTAATATAAATTTAAAACAAATAATAAAAAGAAAATTTTTAAAGTATTTATTACATTTTGTAAAATTCACATAATGTACTTAATAAACAGCAGAAAAAATTACACAAGTGATTAAAGAACTAGAACAGAACTGTACCAAGACACTTTAAATTAATTCCATACATAAATAACTATATTAAGTTTAATATTCTAAGCTACTATTCACAGTTTCTCACTTCTTTCTGTGTATTCAAATAATATATTCTTTTTCCAGAAAAATGCTGGAAAAATTTCTCCTGGTCATTCTACTATGTTCTCCAAGTTCTTTATGCTTTGGATCAGTAACAGGTGAGATAAAGAAAATTTGTAAAACCTCTCAAATAACAGTACTTAACTGAAAATTAACGAATATATTCTTGTCAGAAAATATCTGTTCGCAAACAAATAGTAAAATGAAATAAAAAAAATACACATTATAATGATAATTTTAACTTCATTTTAATTATTATATTCCTTATCTAATTTGTTCTATTTTAACAAAAATTTCAAATATATAATTCATATTGTTTTTTATTAAAGTTTTAAAAAATTACAAGAATAGCTACCAGAAAAGAATTACATGAACATTGAAGACATTTGTAAAAATTAATTACTTTGAATTGCAAGTTAAACTTCAGTACTCAGCTGGATGGCTCTTACATCTACAGACCTCTGCCAATCGATTCGATTTAGATTACAGCAATATGGATATTTCTTCACCTTATTCAACTTTGCAATAATCATTCTCTTTAACATCTCTTACAAAGTTATGTCATGTTGGCGAATCTTGCTTATATGCTTGTTCCAGTAAGTCTTATAATTGTTTGCTAAGATTAAAATCTTTCAATTGTGAGGGAGATTAAAATTGTTTTTGATATAACAGCCAGGTATACATATTGTAAGCAATATATTTGGAAGGATTTTCGGTTTTGTCTCTTGAAGTCCTATATAAACCAAAAGTCATCTCCAAAGGAAATTCTATGAACTTTGTTTCAAATTTTCTTTTAGAATATTTATATGCATCCTTTATTTAGTGGTGAATTTATAAAAGTTTATAAGATCCATGGCATTGGCTGCCACACGTCTTCAAACCTATATCTCTCCGTCGTCCGGGCTTAAATGTAAGGTTCAGCTTTTCTAAAGCCATACCTTGTTTTTCTTCATTCGGTCTCACGTTATCTGGTGCCAAAGATGCAAAATTTTCTCTTACGAGTAAACAAATTTTTTTTCCAAACTATGAAGAATTTGTCAATGTACTCATTTGCAAAATATAAATACTTTTTATTATTGGCTTGTGTTATCTCTGGCGTTTTATTAATTACAAGGCCATGATGGTAAGACTTTTTCTAAAATTTTCTTGGGGTGCCTTCATGAAGAGTTTTTCAAATATATCTGTAAATTCCATTTGCAATTGGAAGAAGAGTAATTCTAGAATTTAGATGTATACATTTAAAGAGGCATCTCTTTCCATCTTCAGTCAGCTTGGGTAGATATCCATTGTGTGATGGATGACAGATTTTCATAAATTGTAATTATTGAAAACTCTTTTGATAGACCTTATTTTTCCAATAATCTTGGCAATTTCTTGAAGGATTTAGCTTTCACTTCTTAGTTTTAAATAATCTTCCTTTTCTGTGAATAATCGCTCTTTCCTTTCAAAGTCATTTTAATTTTAATGGAATTTGTTATCCGAAATTTTAGAAAGCGCACTATTTCAAGCTTACATGTTTGCTTTAAATAAGTATTTGCAAGAAAACTTCAGTTTAAATTACAAATTTCCTTTTATCATATTTGTAGGCAAACTTTTTCTGGTTGTTATTCATATAATTTTTCAGTTTAATTAATTAATTAAAGTAATGTATGCAATATTTTAAAAATTATTATTAAAATATATCGAATAGTGCAAGAAACATAATAAATAATAAGGAAATTTTATATTTTCCTTAGAATGAGTTTTTTTAATCTTGAATATTTGCTACATATTGGCACGCTGAATTTTACTTCCAAATGTATAAAAACAGTAATCGTTTTTTTCCCTAGGAATTTCATTGATAAACAATTACTATTGCTTAAAGTGTATTCTTTGAGAATAAAAACTGAGATGAATTTTTTTGTGGGATCCCTTTGTTTTTATTTATAAATTATCTTATTTTCTACCTTTTGAATGCATAAGTCATCATTTATTAAAAAATACAAAACATTATTTATCTAAGATGACGAAAATTCTCTGAAAATTTAAATTCATCCTTAAACTATTGCGATAAACGTTCTTAATTGCAAACGTTCCGTAATCATAAGGTTTTTGTTTAAAAATCAGTTTATAGTGATGTTGTCATCAAACAAAATTGAAATCTAATTGCATACATGCTCCTTTACACGCCTGCGTATGAAATCATAAACAAACTGTTTAGATTAAAATATGATTAATACTAAGTTTTAATGTGATAAGATTTATCATAATGCACAGCAAATTAACTGTGAAATACCTTGTCATAAAAGAACTAAATTCTACTGTTTTGACCCAACAAGGAAATTCTCAAAATTAAAAGAAACTCTAATTTATAGAGCACTCTACAAAATATTTAATGATTAATCACATTCCATCGTTCAATTTTAATTTCCAAAAATTAAAACTGAGCGATTGAAAGTTAGATCTAAAATTTGATATCTTAAATCGTAATTTTAAGATATCAGATTTCAGATCTAACTTTTTCAGATTGATTTCTTTTATTGTTGTCATAATTCATGATTCATGTAATGGCGTTCGCAACAATGGGCTTGTCTTGATTTCAGGCATGTTATGAAGAAAAGGAAGACGCAACTCTCAAAATATGTCGACGTCTTGAACAATAATTGGCATTTCTTTTCTACTAATCATCTAGGTTTCACGTACAGGCAATTCATTTCCGTCTCTTTCTGATCTAATAGCTATTATTTCTAGGAATCTGGTGTCATAGATCAGCAATCAGCAGGTACAGGGGGTCAAAAGGCTCTTCGTAAGAAATAAATCGTTTTGGCAAATAATGACTCCGTTAATCTCAACTTCTCAGGAGATAACTTTCCACTTATCAGCTCCTGCCCGTGAAGCTATGCAGTATGCAATCATTTAGCGTCACACGGAGAAGAGAAGTGATTGCTGATGTTATCGCCAGGATACGATCACGATTTTTGTGCAGAAATAAACTAAGAAACTTCTATCTGGCAGCATTTTCCTATCAAAATTGGACAAAACAGATAAATGATAATTGGTCGCAGAGAATCAAATGTGGATTACAGGTGGTGAAACATAAGAGTTCTGATAATCCAACATAAACAGGAATAAAAAATATCAGATAAGAGAAAAAGGGAGCATTTTTTATATAAAATACCCAAACAACATTTTTACTATATACCGTATTTCAAGATTATAAAAATGAGAGAGACGCTGTATAATCAACTGCAACTTTTAGCATTTCATTGATATTGGTACGGGAACATTGGGTTGCATGAACATTTTAGGCGTAAATTACATATAATACAATTTTTATTCAAACAAGATTGATAGATTTATTCTGTAACAACAGCTACTAATTTTGATTGTTTTTCAAAGTAATTGCATTGCTTTGTAAGGAATTTAAATGGTGAAGGAAAATATTAGAGCAACATAAGAATCTAGTTAACGCTTTGGCGGAAAAAAAAACTTTAGGAAGTATTAAACTAATCTGTTTGAATTTAAATAAAAGTAAAAGTATCTGAATTCTTAACATTAATCTAAAATTACAAAATTATTTTTAATAAGTTTGTGATTGTTAATTTTCCTTTGTAGTTCACTGTTTTCTAAATTTTACATCACATTACCTTAAAAAAAGCATCCTGTCTGAACGTGCTTTTTTTGTTATTTTTCAGTGTAAATCACAGCTGTTTCAATTCGTACTAGATCATCTCTTTCGCTCTTTTGTCAGTGATTGTTCTTCAAACTCCTCCATGCCATTGCTTATGAGCCGAATTACTACATATGAGTCATTTTTAACTGCCACATATAAGCAATTTTCCCTTCATTGACTGATTAGTTGCTCCTCGAGCTTGTCTATGTCATTATTTACAAGTTGTACTACATAAGTCATTTTTCTTTCACTGACTTGTCGGTTGATCGCTCTTCATATGTGTCTATGTTGTAACGTTCCCATTTCTGATAATTGGTCTTTCTAGTCAGCTGTGCCACCACCTGTTAAAATCCTCAATTGTTAAATGCCACCAGCATTGTTAATTGTTAAATGCCAGATGGGGGATCTTCTTCACCAGAGCGGCAATCGAAATCTGATCATTAGTGATACCCAGCTGAAAAGCCACATGTGGGTGTTCATCGTTTAAGAGAAATTTATTGCACTTTGAAGGGGAAGGCGTGTCAAATCATCTGGATGTTAAATTTTTCCTATTGTGAAAGGACTATAATTAAGCTTTCCAGAAAGGTTAGTAACAAGGACGCATAGTTAACGGACATTCCCACGATCGATTGGTGACCACTAAGACTAGTGGGAGATAGAGGGTTTGCTAATGGGCGATAGAGAGCACCAATATGAAATGAAAGACGGAGATTGGACTTAAATAAAATATGTGGGGGGTTGAAATAGAGGGGAGAGAAACTTCTTTTGCGAAGAAAAACGGATTGCAGAATTACTCTCCACTAATTGAAGTTCGGTGGATTCCTACAGTTACTTCTAGGTAGCCGTGTTAACTAACAACATGTTAGTTTCTTGTAGTGCTATTTCTCCTAACTGATGGAGAACCTTTTTTTTTTTCACGATAAACCTTCAACCTTCGATTGTTGTGTAAATATCATCACCTTTCAAAAGGTATAAATATCAAATATTTTAACCTAGATTAGAACAAGTTGTTCTTATGTACATATATGGCTGTAAATAAATGAATTGTCTGAAATTCGATTCTCTTATTTGGTCGGTCAGGATCAAGACATTACAATGTCAGTGCTTGTATCACGAACTGATACATATAAATCTTTTTTTCCTTCATTGACTCGCTGGTTGGCAGTTTATTAAGCCTGACAATATCATTGCTTAAGTACAATTAAGAGCTGAACTATTACATCATTGGTCACCTTTGCCTTCTAAATAGGAAGTGGATATTTACTTAACACTAATCTCGCCTAAAGACGGTGAAAATGTAAAGAACATTTTTCAGCTTGTCAGATCCTCTGGGAAGTAATCCTTCCTATTAAAGCATCCAGATTTATGAATGATTTATTCATCGTGCAAAAACTTTGTCCACAAGATTGCTAAACTGTCAAGTTACTTTAATAAAAAATATATATTAGGTATATCATACGTTTCAAAACCATAAAGATGCTCCGTGATCTTTAGTTAACAGCCGTTTTTAAAATGGAGAAAAACGTGTTTTTAAAGCATTGTTAAAGTGGGATACTTCACAAAAACAAAACATAGTTTAAGATATTTTTAAAGAATTTTGAACTATTGAGACATCTTATTCAGCTAATCTTCCTTTCAGATTGGTAAAGATTTTTTTTAATTATTTTAAATACATAGATTATCATTATCTCATCATTATCTATGGCATTTTAAGAAAAGTTTTTATTCATCTCGTTTAAAATCTATATTCTCATTTAAAACAAGACTAGTATTTCTGTCGATTTCTTGGGAATCATGACTGATGACCTTATTATGTTTTTTTTTTCTTTTTTGACCTTTAGGCTTTTTTTTTCTTTAATTAAAACATTGTGTTTTCCTTTAATTAAAGCATTAAAAAGTTTTATTTCATCTAATATATTTGAAAAATCACAGCATCAAAAATGTTCCTGAGATTTAATTACTGAAAGTTGTATTTTGCCTTTAGTACAATCTATTAATTAATAGACATATATTTTAAAACTTCGATGAAAAGTTTCATGCATTCTAGTATTCTAAAAGCAATATATATATATATATATATATATATATATAATTTTATACTACATTCTTTGTATACTCGAAAAGTGTCCGTTCAAATAAAAATAAGTGAAACTAACGTACATCCTTAATCATGATAGATAATCACGGAAAATTAACAGCAAATAAATTAATCTGTTTACAAAAGATTTAAATAATTCATACATCTGAAAAACCTATCAGATAGATTTGGCATTCAAACCCAATTTCAGATACGAAAAGAAGATCCCCATTCGAGCTGATCAGGTCTCAATCATCCAAAGCCCGAATACACTGTTAAAATATAACGAAATATATATATCAGGGGTGTAAATAAATTATAAACCCACCCCTTATCTTATCACTGCAGAACCGACGATCTCGGTATGTTAGGATCCATCGAGCGTGAAGAGCTTTTGACAAGTTTCCCTAATATATCACTGCCCCAAAACTCTGGAACAGAACGTGGTCACGCCCTTGCCCCGTCTTGTGGGAGAACGAATCCAAGCTGTGGTATCTTCTTCACTGTGTTTTTATCCGCTGAACAAGCTTTATTCTACCTGCCCGGACATTTTTACGCCACACTCAAGGCCCTGATACATGAAAATTGCCTAAATTAGACACGTTCCAGAAATGGACTTTTCTTGTTCTTCTATTTGGCGCTCGCCAAAAGAATTAAATGATTTCTAGTACGCAGAGAATGTGGCGGGAAGAGAAAATCGTTAAATAAGATGTTAAAAAGTGTTATCCTTTTTTTTTCTGAGATAGAATAATATACAGATTTTGTTTTAAAACGAAATATGTAAGATGAACTTTATTAAATATATTCTTTTTATTATTGCAAAAAAATATAAAGGTTTTGGAAAATTCGATGCTTAGTTTTAACAAAAATGTATGTGGTAATATGAACTTGTTCAAGTTATAAATAAGAATGCAAAAATGTTAATTAAAAAAAAGAAAAAGTCATTAATTTAAATCAGTAAAATAGAAAGCGAATGATTAAAAATTAAAAACAGAAAATTTTCGAATCAATTTTTTGAATGTATAATGGAATAAAATCAAAGCGTGAGATTTATTTTGTAAACTGCAATTAAAATGCAATAAATCTATCAACTATTATAAAAATCTGCATAATAGCACAAAAACAATAATTTTTTATCTTTTTTATTAATGTGATTAATATTAATTTGAATAATATTAATTTAATTAATGTGATTTAAAACGAATTCATTTATTTGCCGATTTTAGAGCCCCTGCACAAAATATATTTACTGCAATTAGCATTTTTTCTTTGTTCAAATTTTAAAAGAAATTCATTTGCTTCATATGATGCATATTTATTTACAGTTTTTGAGTAGTTTGAAAGCTGATTTCTAAATAGCATACCAGGTTTTTTTTTCTGAATATAAAAATATCTACAAATAAAATTGGCTTTAATAAATTTTGAATCGAAGTCTTTACAATTTTCAAAATATTGAGCTGCTTTATAATAATAAATATAAAAACGTAATGAGTAAAGACATTGTAGTTAAATGAATGAAAAAATTTATTATTTATTTTTTGCACAATCATCAAGCAATTATCATCAACAAATAAAAAATGTTTGAATTTAATTTTAAACGTTGATATTTTAATATTTTAAAAAACTCATTGATAATAAATTGAAGAAAGTATTAATTAAAATGAAACGATTTTCTGAATTTTAAAATAAGGAATGGTAAGTAAAGTAGGTAAGGAAGGGTATGAAATTGGTACGAATAAGATCTAAAATATTTGAAAGCTATTCTAAAGAAACTAAATCATAACTATTAAAATAACATTTAATTTTTATATTTTTCTAGTTATCATTTTTTCTAGTCTCTATTATTGATAAGCACATATAATATTTGAATATCTAAATAAAGCTTATGATTCCCGATGAATGGTATGCACTATCATACCAACTTAAAGTAGTGACTGAGAAATTCTGCCATTCATAGGAAAATTCTAAAATTATATTATTTATAGGATGGCATACTATCTATTAATTATACCATACAGCATATATAACAAATGATTGCTCACAATACTAGCCATAAGAGACCACTGGATCTAGAACAATGAAATTTAGTATATATTTACATCTTTAATTGTATATAAAAAATAAAAATAAATGTTGATTAGATTTTAAAATTAGTTAAAATTTTAATACCTTTTCATTGATCATTTTAGAGCATATTATCGCATGAAAACTATCTTTACATCTCTTTAAAATTCAAAAAATAGTCATTCCTATTTTAATCCATTTAACTTAGGTAAAAAAATATTTTTCTCTAATTTCAATAATTTCTAAATATTTTAATATGCTAGCCTTCTTGTTCGCAGATAATTGAGATTAAAGATAATGAAATGCTTAATATGGAATGGATTAAATACATTTCATCTTGTTATTTTAAACATTGAGAATCATGAATTTAATTAAATCAATCCACAACAAATTACTCAGGTGATAATCAAAAGTGCATATTCTGCAAAATAAAAACAAAGATGAAAATCCTACTTCGGAGAAAGTGTCCATAGAAGAGCATTTTTTACTCTTACTCGATCGAGTGTTTTTGTTAATCATTTTTATGGAGGAGTTTGAATTTCATTATAAAGTTGTTTCAAACTGAAACCAAAGTAAAGCAATAGGACGTATGGAAAATTTAAAAAATTGTACGAAAATGAAAATTTCATTAAAAAGTTTATTTTCTAAAACAAAATCGTTTACCATGTCTTGGGGCAGTGGGGAATTAGCCAAACCTACCAAAACTAGCCAAATTAATGAATAAGAATCTTCAAAAAAAGATTAACATATTTGGCTACTTATT
Organism: Argiope trifasciata; assembly: GCA_026543055.1. Lineage (NCBI taxonomy): Eukaryota > Metazoa > Arthropoda > Arachnida > Araneae > Araneidae > Argiope > Argiope trifasciata. The sequence continues at coordinate 4,338,122 of JAPMOQ010040745.1, read as the reverse complement.
ATCTTAAAACAGTTAAAATGTGATTCGCCATAATATATTCAATTCTTCAGCATTGCCAATTCTTTTAATTATAAGATCATGCAAAAACCATTTTTATGAGATGATAATAGTTTGGAAAGATATTAATATTAGTTTACGTAGGAAAGTCAATGAGATTATGATCAATCCTATTTTAGCATTAAATTAAACTTTGTTAGCTGCTTGTTTCTAACATCTTTTACACTTTCTTTCCTCCGATTGATGGAGTTACTGATCACATAGCAAATTTGCAGAAGAGAAACTTTAATAATTTGATCGAAATATTGAATTAAGTACTGTTGTATAAAGGTTTAAAGAAGTAATCTGAAATTTGTATGAGGATTTTCTTGCATTTGACGGTTTCCATTTTGCAATAAGTAACAAAAGGACATTATGTGTCATGGACTTCGCGTTTTATATACAGTCGAATCCGGTTAATTGGACCACCGGATAATCGGACCAGCCGCTTATTCGGACCGAATCTCAAAGAACCGAAACAAATCCTATGTACATAAGCCTAATATTATTCGCTTATTTGAACCAAAATTCCGTTTAAACGGACCAAAATACGTGGCAGGGGAGATGAAAAAGAAGCCACAAGTCGCCTGTGTACAGCAGGAAGTCCGAAAGGGAAAAGAACCAGTGGGAGGTGAACAAGCACTTTGTTTCTTAGAACGGGCAGCTCGGTAGTAAGTTCTTCAAACGTTGACTTGAATTTGATAAAAACTATTTTTTTATTGTGCTTCGCATGCTGAGTATCGTGTAGATCGTTTCGAAGAATTTGTTTGCAAATTTATTTTTCAATGAATAAAGTTCATAAGCAACTGCAGTTCTTGTTTGCCATAAGCGTGTACCTCACAATAAAGGTCACAGTGACATTTTAATATATTACGTATAGCACGTCTCGTCTTGTAACATAGGGCATGTTCGTGTAATGGGACCAGCCAGTTATTAGGACCAAAATGATCGCGTCCCGATGTGGTCCGATTAACCGGAATCGACTGTATATACATGGATAGATAGATATTCAGAAATACTTTTCTTCATTTTTAGTTCATTCTTCATTAAAAATATTTTAAGTATAATTTTAAAAAGAGTTATCATTGTTTTAAATACTAGATTTGCGTTCAGGTGTATTGCATTGAAATGAGATTGTTTTGTCATCACGTTGTTTCAGCTTTATAAGATGAAATTTTAAAAACAATATAAAGATAGACGAAACTAGCCTAAAAGTTATATTTTGTTTCACACTAGAAGTTCAAATCCCCTTTGAACACTTTGTTTAAAAATTTTATTATACCGTATATTTCTAATAAAGGATTGCACTTTGTCAGGCCGTAATTAAACCATAGTTAATTAATTTTTACATTATGTTAGAATGAAACCATATCTTTCAGGACATTTCACCATATCTTGAGAAGAGTTTAAGTAAAACCCTGCCATGATAGTATTGTATTATGAAGGAGTTTAAAGATAAGAAATGTCATTAGCAATTGTCGAATAAAATCATTATCATATCATGATAATATGAAAGTAGAACTTCATTGGCTTGTTATGGAAACAATTAATTTTTAACCCGTGATGGACAGTGATAAATATTCTTGGTACGTAGTTCTTCCTTTTTGGCCTTTCTTATATATATATATATATATAAAGAAAAAACAAAACAATTACAAAAACTTAACAAAAAACTATTTCGGATTCGAAGGAGACTAAAATTAAAAATTAAAATCAAAATTAAAAAAGCTCACCTTTATCAGAGACTTAGAAAACTATGGGGAGACTACTCCGGCTGGTAGACGATTTCTCCAAGTACATTAAAAGCTCCTTATTCGCGCTTTCACTATTCGCGGATTAAAAAAATGCGACCCAATTCCTATATTCGCGGCTAAAAGTTTCTTTATTCGTGGATCTAATAAGTACATAGATAATAATAAAAGGATTCCAATAGGTATACAACCTAATATTCTTTGTAAATGCCGTCAAATGGACCAATAAAAAAAGTAAAATAGATCTTATTACAACTTTGTCTAAAGTATGTTGGTAAATGTAAACTGTAAACATAGCCGAAATCGCGAATGGAATAGAACGAGATGGGTTCGAACAGATAGAATCAAGTGACATTCAGGAATTGCTTGAATCGCAAGATGAAGATCTAACTGAAACCGACTTGGAGGAAATGTTAAATTCATAGCCCATTGAAGAAGAGGCTTCAACAAGCACTGGAAACGTGGCATTTCATTTGAAGAATCTTAGTGAAGTTTTAAGAATGGTAATAAGCTTTGCGATTTCTTTATGAACATTGATCCGTCTATGGAACGAAGTCTTATTTTTAAAAGGCAAATTGCTAATGCGACTGCTGCGTATCAGTCTGAATCGAAGGAGCTTTTAAAAACTGTCAAGCAAGAGAAAATGACAAAACTTTTCAAACCATAGCCTAAGCCTTAATATAATCAATCAAAATGTTCAAAAACGTCAATTAAATTGATATTTATATATATATTTTTTTATTTATTTATTTTGTCACCTAGAAACGTATCCCCTATAATTCCATATAAATTACCATTCCGTATTCACGGTTTCTGTATTCGCGGCATATTTATGGAACATATACCCCGCGAATAAAGAGCTTTTACTGTATATAAAATTAATTTTATGATAAATATAATTTCAACATAATTTTTATTTTATTTTAATTAACTTTTCAAGATTACTTTAAAAGAGCTTTTACTGTATTATACCATGATCTCATCTCTTATATAAAAGAGTCATAAAAGTAGAATAGTGTAATCACGATATAGGGTCACATTCTTGAACGGGTTAATACTGCTTCTTTAGAAAGGAAAGGCGTGGATTGGACTGAATCGGTGGGAAGGGGTGGATGTCTTGGATCACAATCTGGGAAATAGTAGTTAACAAATTTCAAGAAGAATGATGTGTTGTGAATTTCATAAAAATGCATCTAAGTAAGTAATCCTAGAAGCCAAAGCATTTCCCATTGTAAAATTTCACAACCCATATTTCTGATCAAATAGCTGAAGTGGTCAGTCTCTCTAAACTTTCAAGCCTATTCTCAATTAAATTTCATTTAAGTCATTCCGTTCTTGATTCTTACTATCACTGCTCATACATGAGAAAGTACAGGCCTACACAAGGTCTAATCCTAAACCTACTTGGTTTCAATTTTGGTACGGTTGTACGCCTTAGAGGCTAAATTTGTGTATGAAATCTTGCTTTTTTCGTTTTGTAGCATTCATGTTCTTCTGTACTTGGAGAGCAGAACCGAATGACAGATTTTTTCCATTCGTATTTCCTTCAAAATTTGGTAGATATCCATACATTTGGTGTTAGCCTCTTGATTTAAATTTCATCCATCTGTCTCAAAGCGTTGCTGAGATGTCGTGTTCACAGATACATCATTCTGAAAATGTGTCTTTCCTACTGGGGAAGATCTGAAACGTAGAAATTCGCCAAAATTTCTAGAGTTCTAGTTTTTTTTTAACGCTTGCAACACTTTCTTCTTGTACATATTTCATAGGTGATCAAAAAACATACAGGAAATGCAATTTTTCAAACAACAATCTGTGAAGAGCAATTAGAAACATAATCTGAAATATTTCCTACCAACTATTGGATAATAATACTATGCTTCTATATTCCAATCGAGACTTTTTTTCCCCAGGATGCAGCTCTCCTCTGGGACTGATGACCGGTGCCGTCCAAGACTGGCAAATCAGCGTGAGCTCGATGGCTGACCACCGGAAAGACCCCGGGTGCCACATGCGGTACGCCCGCATCTACCAGCCACCCGGGAGGGCCTGGTGTGCCGGAAGGAAGGCTGCCATGGAATGGATACAAGTGGATCTCGGTGTTTCAGCCATAGTAAACCCTCTCATCTATTAAACAGTTTCCAAATGTTAAAGATGGAATTCATAATTTTTTTTTGGGGGGGGGGGGAGTTGCGGAATTACTGATTTTAAAAATACTAAAAAATTCTACTCTATGAATTACACTTTAATTCTTCCCTTACACATTTTTTTTGAAAAAAATTTTGCAAAAAACAAGGAAACGAAACAAAGCAAAATATGTAGGTTTAAAGTCAAATTTTTAATTTATTATGCTTGTAAAAGCATTTAGTTTTAATATTAGTTTACTATCCCAAGTTATCTCGGGCGAATGAAAAAAAGTTACATATTAGTCTTTGTATGATAGTTTTTTAAAAAATGGACAACACAAAGTGATACTTGACATTCTGTACACTGATATATGGTCTCTTTTCTTACTGGTTTATCTCTGGAATCTATTTTACGGGAGCTCAGAGTACACTGTTTCATTGGATTAGATTTTTTTTTTTCAGTAGCAAGAATCACTATCTGAAAAACCATCGCTTTCGCTATATTGCATTATCGCCATTATTTTACTTTTCTTCAACGCAACAATTCCTTTTTTATACATTACTAATCCACAAGGAGACGTACATTATACAATAGGGAAAGCACGTAACCAGCCTCGCCAAAAAAGTCGCGAAACCAAAAAAAAAAAATGCCTATCAATGATGAATATTTCCTTTCATTTCCTCCAGGTCGAGTAAAACCATGATAAAATGAATCGTACTGACAAATTCTACTTCGCCCGAGTTTTCTTGATATGATTATTAACTGCAATATAAACGTACCCGAGATAACTCGAGATAATCAGGCAAGCGGTTAATGTATGGTATTATTGTCAGAAATTTAATCCTTTTTTTTTCATGTAATTAGATGTGTGATTAGTATTATAAAAATATCAGTATGCCATTTAGAGACTCAATAACTGTTATCATGAATAATGGCTATGTTAATATCTTTAAATTACAACAAACTGAAAATACATCAAGAATCCCAAAACGATTAACGCCAAATCTAACTTGATACCAGATTAGATTGAATGGCTCTTAGTTTAATTAAATTCCATAACTGTTTCACTTTTTTCATAATCTAATAAGATTACACTTTCCGTTTGGAAAATGGGCTGTCTCTCTTTAATTAAATTAATAATCCATAAAATATTTGTAAATTATGTATAATTTTTTTATCTATTTAAAACCGAATCTTTGATATAATTTTCAGTTTATAATTATGACATGGGATGATACAATAATCACGTGGCACAATAAAGGTTAAGTGTTTATTGTCCCTGTTTAAGAAAGAGGAGAGCTATTTGGGAAAAGGCTTGAAGAATAAAATGCAAAAATTTAAGCAGTATCATATCAGAAAATTTAATACATTACATCATAGCACTATTGAAATTGTAAATGCAATTCTAAAGGGGCTTCACAAGATATGAAGAAAAACTGAATAATGTTTTGACAACTGCCGTGTGACTAATTGTACGCACATCAAAACGTAAATTTTATACTTCTCTTAAAATGTTAATATAAAATATATGCGCAATGGATTTAACATTTCGCATAAATTCTATGACCTTGTTATATAGATATAACTATAGATTTAATCATTGAAGTTATTTATTAGGTATAGTGTTGACGCTAATTTTTTCCTAGATAACTGGAATGATGACCCAAGGACGCGGAGACGGGCATCAGTGGGTAACGTCTTACCTTCTATCTTACAGTTTGGATGCCTATCACTGGAAATATTGCTCCGATGTGTACGGCAATCGGAAGGTGAGATTCATGCAGCGGCCAAAAATATTTTTATAGATGCATTTTGATGTTTGCTTATATATTTCTTTAGTGCCTTTTCCATTTTTATATTGCCATCGTAATGTTTTTACACGCAAATTGTAATCACTTACGTAAATATGAAGTATGACAGACTGTGATTCTCTGGAAGCACCTCTGAATCAATTGAGTAAATTGAGAAACATATAATCTTGAGAAAAGCACGATGTTATTCGAGCAAATTTGAAAAGCGAATGTAAAATTATTTATTTGATAATATTAATTAGTTGCTTTAAAAAGCAGGATTAGGCAGAGTTTATGTGAACAAACTGTCGAAAGAGCTTCTTTCAGTGGTGGTGGGATAGTCTGTATCCCAGTCTATATAGATAGTCTATACCCAAGAAGAAAGTTCGGTAACAGAAAATAGGGTATATTTACATCTTGGATCCAGTACTGTACTAATATGAATTATCATATTAATAAAAAAATGACAGCAAAGATTTTTAAAACTTCTTAAGAGCAAATGCAGAATTTACTATTGCGTTCCTCTCTTTTTTGCTTACTCGCAAAAAGACAAAAACAAAGAGAAATTATTTCTGCCATAAAAATAAATTCAGATTCGATATTTTGGAAAGTCTGTCTGTTTTGGATCTTCCTAAATATGGAAATCATCTTTTTTGGAGTTATGTCTACTTATTTGTTGATTGGGAATTCAATAAAAAAAAAGGTTATGTGTTCTATCAAATATTCAACAAAATGCATCAGTGAAAGGTTAAAGTGAAGATTATCTTTAATGTTAAAGTGAGCATGATTATCTTTAATGTTAAAATGAGCACGATAATATGGCAGAATGTTATGCCATCCTAGACAAAGCCGTATGGATGTCAATGCAGAGGGCCACAATGCCCATACACTTCTTCAGTAACAGGATGCATTGGTACCCTATAGGAAATCTAGGAAACCAGTTGGAGATAAATAAGAACTCCTTCACTTTAAGGTCATTCTCTTCGTCGCAATAACCAAGAGAATCCTCTTTGGCCTATTCGCCAATAAGGTTATCAGTTTTCTTCAAACAAAAATTTCCCTACATAAAGAACTGAAATTCTTTAGACAAGTTGTTGAAAAGTTATTTATCAAGTTGCAGGAAGATAATGGCAGAAATGATTTCTTTATTCTAAGGGATGGAAATCACATACTTTAGTTACACTTTAATTAATCGATTTTTCTCCATTTGATTGGCTGTTTATTTCCTTTGCCTTGCCATGCCAAGTTTAAATCTTTTAATAAGGTGAGGAAGCTTTCCCACTATCTTTCCACACTGATCGGCCGTCTTTTCCAAGAAAATCTCCTTCCGCGAGTTCCTATAAAAATTTGACTGATGGAAAAGTCACCTTTTATTTCATATAATTAAACTGTTCAACAACAAAAATTTTTTTAAACTTTTTGAGCATTATTTCAATGGCATTTTTATTCCTCTATATTGAACATATCTTGATCTTTATAACTACTAGCATGAGAACACGAAAATACAAATTACTTCTTCCAACGAGATTTGTTATGCGATCTTGTCACCAACATTATATATTAATGCGAAATTTTAATCCCTATGACGAAAAATAAAAGGTTCTAAATCTGAAGTATTTATTCTTCAAGGTAATACAGTAGTGTAACGAGTGTGATTTTGCATGGCAAAATTTCATAGTAAATGATAAATCCTTTAATCTGAACAAAAAAAAAATAATTCTCGGAATCTGAACAAGAATAATTAGAAATTCGTGAGAGGTTCTAGTAATTACAGAAAATTTTATCATTCTGTCTCCGTGATATTAATGTTTTTGAAAGATATTGAATGTAATCTTGACTATGCATTTGCCGAAATCTATAAACAGGATTTCAAATTCGAACGACTTCGACTGCTGGTTTGTATGGCTACCACAGAAAACAAATAAATTAATACGGATATAATTAGATTATTGCAATTTATTGTCAAACTTTCTTTCCAATGTAGTCCGACGAATCTTCACATCTACCATAAAAGAGTCAACTTTGAGATCAACCGAATTGAAAATGATCAAAAATTTAATACAATAATCAATCTAGCCATATTATCATTCAAAATTTAGCCCATCACAATTATTACAATGTTGCTATAAATTGCATTGCAATAATTTGAAGAGTAACTCTTCGATTTTTTTTAATCAAGAAACTTTTTTCTACTCGATAAACATGGATATGCAATGCTCTAAAATTCGGCATTAAAAATGAACAAAACAGTTTTATGTTATTTAAATTATTGTGATTTTAAAGATTAAACATCGAAAAATCTTGTGAAATAATGGTTTATTTCGGTACTAGAAAAAAGATTTCTGGTTTTAAAAAATGACTCAAATAAGAATGAAAAATTTATTGTAGATGCATAAACAAACAAAGCTCAATCAACTAAATTCCCAGTGAAGTTGAAGCAATTCATTGAAATTCAAAACAAGAAGGGGGATCTTAATGTTTTGTATGTCCCCTGCTGATTTCTATTAGAAATAAAATTACAACTTGAGTACCATTTTTTTCAGGTCTTCAAAGGCAACATCGATTCCCATTCCACTCAAACTGGCTACTTGGATCAAAATGTGACTGCAAGATTCCTTCGGTTACATGTTCTACAGTGGCACGAACATCCAAGCATGCGAATTGAAGTGTTGGGATGCCAAGGTAAGAAAAATTTACTCAAATTTTTTGAAAGAATGGAAATTACATAAGAAATAAAAGTATGAATAAATATTTCAGTGATATATAATAACATTAAAAAAGTAATAAAAACGCATAACTTGTGTTTATTTAGATAACTCGAGTGCATTAGATATGAATTTAAGGGTAATATAGGCTTAATAGAAAATGTTTCTATCTTCATAGATATCTAGGATGCTTTCAATTGCCTAAAATTACATAAAATTTGAACTACAAATAATTTAATTGATTTTCTTAATATTAAATAAATACTTTTAGTGTATAAAAGTCCTAAGATAGGGGACGTTGTAACTCACAAAAAAGTATATGCTTTACAAATTAAGTAATATAAAAATGTAGCGTTGAAATTGCTCGATATATCCTCCATGTTCAACTATTCAGAACCATATTTTTCGCAATCTATAGGAATATCATAAATATACCGCCTAATCTGTCTGTCAGATCTGACATGGATGTTGGCCTTTGATGATACATATTGTCATCCAGAAAAACCCACAATTAAACGTCGCATGGGGTGCTACAGAATGAGCATGGGAGTCTTACTATTGAAACATGATGAATGATCACCCAAGGATCTGTGAAATGTCCTCTTAGTAATTGTTTTATATGACAATCAATGTGAAGAGATGCGTCATCTTACATGACAATAACTCCTGAAAACAACCCTTTTTAGAAGCTCTTTGATTACAAAATCTCTTATTACGATGTTCATTGTCTTGTGATGGATCAGATTTGATTTCTTTTTATGGTCATTTCTTCCAAAGAATACGGTCCACTAATAAAGATGGTCGTAAACCATATCGCTTCAACATATGGTTCCTTTTCAGGGTGTAAGAAATATCATTGGATTTCTCAAGGATTTTGCACAAGCTCAAATACAATCATTATTGATGTTAAGTTGCCCATTAAGGCAAAAGGGGGCTTCTTCACTCTACAAAATTGTCTAAAGCCAAGTAGCGTCACTATTCCATCAAGGAATTGAATTACAAAAGTTTTACAATACTCTGGACCGCATGCAGCAATTGGGGAATAGACTCGATTTTGTAGAGATAAAAATGCAAAAATTGACATAAGAATTTATTTACAGTGTAATATGGCATATCCAATATGGGAGAAACAACTAGTCTGCACGATTGACTGATTGCTTCGGAGATTTCAGTACCTACATTATCGATGCTGATTTCTTTTTTTTTTTTTTTTTTTTTTTTTTTTTTTTTCCCCCGATGAGATTTACTTCCGTCCTCCACGTAGAAGAATATCAGGATTCCCAGTTTCAAGTTCCTGTATCATCTTGCATTGCTCACATGGAAACACAGGATCTCATCGTATCCGTTTCATATGAAGGAATTCTTCTGCAATTGAAAAACTTAAGTTTTGCTGGTTCTATTAGAGCAAATTTATCAGTAACGTTTTTTCTTACAGCATAATCATGGTGTGCGGAGAAATAAGTAATGCTTGTGGAAAATCTCCCACCCTCCTTTTCTATCCAAAGAATAATAATAATATGGCTTGCACTAATAGGTACACGTTGGAAAAGGATATTTTACATCTCTACTTGCAATAATGGTGATTGGTGTGTAGGTGATTGAGTAAATGTTGGCTCTCTCTAGTCGAGAACTGTTTTAAATAAGGCTACCAAATTAAAACATATTTTGAAGAGAGAAAATGCGAGCCTGGAACCAATTTTTAAAATTTTAATTAAAAATTAAAATTAAGTGTTCAGGTTTTTCTACGTAAAAATTCTAAAAATATTAATATTCCCAAATAAAAATGATTTTTACACCTTTTTGTAGTCTAAAAATAGTCTTTTCAGTGATTTCAATCTATTTTTCTTTAAAATTCATCAATATATATCTAATTAACTCTTAAGTATATTTCGCAACAGTAAAATCAATGCTGTAAATCAAACCGAAATCATTTTCATTATTCCATTAATTGATTGCGTAATTTTCTACCATTTTTGAAACTTAAAAAATAGGATATATATTTAATGTTTATATAGTTAATAATGAAATAAGAATAAAGTTAAAGTGTGTAGTTTCAACATCATTAAATTTAAAATATTCAAAAAATATGACAGTATAACGTTATGATGTCATGGAACTGGTTTGATTTAGAAAATTTTGTATATTATGAACATATTTCAGTTAAATTAACATGGTTTTAATGTCTGGAAATTTGACAGAATCAAGACATAATTCCGTTCGAATTGTATCCAGATTTAATTGAAATTAAATATAACCAAGAATTCCGAAGAATCAATTGGTCTCTAAAAGTGACTAGTCTTTAATATGTGCTAACAAATACCATTCCTGTTATAGGGCCTCTCATTCCTGTTATGTGTTGGTGAATTTTCTTACTATTTTTTTTTATTTAATAAATATTAAGCACATCTTTTGAATTTCGAATGTTTCTAATTTGAACCAATAGGGAGCATCCTAGAGCTCTCTGTAAAGGGAAACTGATACTTCGCTAACACTGTATATTGGCATTAAAAATAATCTTTCAGAAACACCCTATCATGTATAAATGTTTCTAATTTTTTTTTATATTTATAAACGTACATTTTCCATCAATTTTATAATAGCTAATTATGTGGTTTTTATATTTAATTTATTCTTAATTTAGATTTTTTTAAATTTAATTTAATCGGAACGATTTTGATCACACCATTTTGTAATTTTTCTGGATTGGCATGAAAGACTTAAAACGTTATACCTTATGTTCGTAGTCCGGAATCGATTGAATATAGTCTAGCACATAAATTGCAGTAATATTAACACATTTAAAATTGTTTATTTCGATACCAAACAGCAAAAATATAAATTAAAATTAGTCTTAATTTTTTCGAAATTATTCTTTAGCTTCAACCTTGGATTTATGGGATGTCGAATGAATGGAATAAAAAAAAAACCCAATATTATTTATTTTAAATAATATAGCATCATTAGACGCATACAAAATTCTGTACAACAATTTAAATAACGTACTGCAATTAAAAAATTATTCTTTTCTCCTTTATACTTAATTAGTATATTAAATTAAGTTTTTTCTTTAAAAGGTATAGTAATCAGTATTTTCTGCCAACATAAATGAGATGACAGGTTTTTTTTTGTTTGTTTTTTACTTTTACTGTTTTTTCTCTTCTACTACTTAAGATTTTATAAAACAAGCTTTTAATTTAACACTTAATTAACAATCTTCGATAATAAAAATTTCATTAAGATGTAGCAAAATACACGAATTCTTAAAAGCACATAAAGATATCTTTTAATCTAGTTATTAAAAGTTACAAATATGATGTAATAAAAATAATAATTTCTATATACTGAAATAATTTTTAAAAACTGCTCTAATAATAAGAAACCATGCTCGTTCAGAGAACTAATAGAATTCGTTTCATTATTTAGAAATCGAAACCTTAGTACTTTCATCTTAAGAAACGCTAAATATTTTTTTAAATTGGTTGTTTACGTATTTAGTGAGTTTTAAGGATTTATTTATTACCATTTTGCGATTTGAGATAGTTCGCTGATTCATTTTGATAACATATTGAACAACCATCAAATTTTATTCATTTTGCTATATAAAATAGAAACAATCAATTTGATCTACTTCTACTTCTTCGTTCATTCATCTACTTCTTGAGAATTTGGCTAAAATATCCTAAATGTCTTTGTTACAAAAAATCAAAACATAAAGAATTGATATATGTCTGATTTTTAAGAACTATTAACAAAAAAGTATTGAATTATCCAATTAAAAATATTTTTCTGACCTTATACCTATTTAAATACATAATTTTATTTAGTGTGAATGTTCTCTTTCAACTTTATCGCATGACCTTTTAATATTAAGCTCCGCGGTAGAATCCAATATGAAATTTAGACATTTTCCTGTTGCTTGATATAAATCGACAGTTTTGTCATCAAAAACTCTTCTCATTTATATAGATCAACGTGTGTTTTAATTATTTCTTTCACATCATTTAAATAGACAGACAGACAATCAAGCATTTGATGAATCTGAAATTTGATATGTAATTGCAATTCTAAGGATAAATTAATAGTTAAATTTTATTCATCTTGCTAGTTTCTTTATTGTGTTATAATATATATATAGTTGCGATTATTGTGTTTATATTGTATAGTTGAGTTTTTATGTTACTGTACAGCTACTGCCTGTCCGTGCTCCTGCCGCCTTGCACATGGATAGACAGGCTTCCTTGAAACGGACTTCATCAAAAAATTTAGCTCTGATTTCCAATTTTAGTCTTGCAAACTTATACTTCGTTCCATTTCCGAGTAGACATCAGGACAGACAGACATAAATCTTTTTTTTTAATTAATAATTCGGAATTGAACAAAAATTTGAGATTCATTAAAATTTCTAAATCGAATTTTTCGAAGATGGTTATGCATCCTCTCATTTTTACGAAGAAACAAAAGTTATAACTTTTTGACACAGAAGCCGATATATCTGAAAGGATATTTACTGAAATAATATTTTCTTTATTCGCTTGCATTGCAGATTGCAATTCCATCATTAGCGTTCCTCCACAAGCTCAACTCACAGCATCTTCGTCCAGACCTTGGAGCAAGCAAGGAACCTGCACACCAGAAGACGCTCACATATTTAGTTTCGGTGGATGGTGCGCAAAGACGAATGACAGTACGCAAACTTTTCTCTTTTTATCTTCATTAATTTTCTTCTTGGCAATTCTATGGAACAGAAACTAGCTTAGTGAATGTGCCATTGCAATAATTCCTGGAATTGTCTTGATTTTTTTCCCCCGCTATCAGTGAGACAGTGGCTCCAGATCGACCTTGGACCACCCACAAGAGTGACAGGTGTCGTTACGAAAGGAAGGGGTGACAGTCGAAGGAAACAATGGGTGACTTCTTTCGCCTTGTCGTATTCCAACAGCACCAACCACTGGCACTACTACAAAGATGACAACCTTGTGAGTCCCAAGGTAAGACGACCCTGCTGCATGAATTTCTTAAGTTCTGCTTTATCTTAATCTCGCACACATTCTTCATCTTTGTTTGGATTTATTGGACGTGAATTTTTACTTTCTGTCTCTATAACTGGAACCCAACATAGCTACATCAAATTTTCTTTTATTGATTATTTACTGGTACCTAGCGTGTTGCTGCAGCAGACGGAATAATTTTAGAAATAACGTTTGAAATTTGAAATGGCTATCATATTTGGTTAGGAATGACAGGAAGAATGATATTTATTTTCTTGTAGAACAATGATTTCTTTCATTGAAATTGAACGATATATAAAGAAGTATAAATAATTTTTTTACTTTATTTTCCATTTGCTAATGGGTAGATAAAACTTTCTTTGTTTTTCCGCCTTCAGCAAAAACAAATAAAATTCTTGGCTGTTCTACTCATGGGCATCCAACATACAATTGGCCATATGAAAAACATGGATTTTCTATGTTCAACATTAGATATAATGATTGTCCTATACTTATAAATTTAGCGGAAGTGAATCAATTAGCTGTTAAAGTTTTATCACAATCGGATGAACGGTACGGCAGCACATAAAATACTAGGAAACAAAAATTCGTTTTTATTTATTAGATTTTAAGAATGGAGGGTAAGATGCCAATTAGCCCTATAATATTCCAAGATATGCTTCAGAATTTTTGCAAGTAAATTCAACTATTTTGGAAAAATTTTAAAAATTAAACATGAGCTGCTATTGCATTATTAAAATTTTGAGCACTGTAATAAAACAAAACTAACCATGTTCCAGGCGAGGGATTATTAGTTCGGGTAATCTGACTAAGATTCTGACCCTCAAGTTTCAAAACTGAAACTGTTGAAACCATCGAGCTTAACAAATCATGTTCTTTATTTGATGTGTGAAATATCTATTATATCAACCAATCCGAAAAGAATAACTCTACTTAATTTAAGATCTTTTAATACAATCATATACGGATATAACTTTTTGGTAACACGATTTTATCAAAATAATTATGTCCTAGAAATTAAAAAGTAGCAGGACTGATGATAAAATAATTAAATAAAAAAAATCTTGTGCCTCTTAAATAATATTGGACTTACATATTTATTGTTTTATTTATTTAAAATATTACTTATTTATAATGCAATTGATTTAGGACAATTCTTGAGACATAGACATGTTGTGAAAATAACATGTCTGCCTTTTATTCTTTGTTATCTTTAATAAAAGATTAATACCTCAATTTAAACTTCAATCGATATCAGAAACGTAATCTTTCCAATATTATTAGCTCGAATTATTCTTGTAATATAATTCGGCTATTGGTAGTATTACTGTCAATGTTAACCAGCATGCATAATCAAATATGTCATCGGGTAACAAAATCCAGTGATATATGACTTGCTAACTCTTTTCTACCTGGTATACCTCCCGTTTTGAATTTATATGTTAACTCTTTGGAACAAAATTCGTGATTTCTTAGCCCTGAACAGAACATTCTGATAACTACAGACAAGACTCTCCTTCCCAAACTTCTGCTCCTTGTTAGTGGAAATTCATTTGAAGAGCATTGCAGCAGGACCATTTTATAACGACGAATCTTCAATGGTGGCCTTGAACTACTGGTCAAAACTCTGACATAGAAGATAAGATTCTACCAAGTGATCGTTGCGGTTCAGCTTATAGTAATTGTTGCCCCATTAATTTCTTTTCATTGTCTATAAGCTGGTCACTGCATCACTAATTACTGAATACCGTATCATTCCTTTGGCCTGTCTAATTTATAAGCCACTAATCAAACAGAAAATCATAATATTTATCTGTCTAGAGCAGACAATCAAATATATAAAGCATGTAACTGCCAAGAGATTTCTCAATTTTAGAGCTTTGGAGTGTTTTTCAATGGTATTTGATTTTCTGTTTTCATTTTACGTACAAAAATAATCCACTCGAACTTACTCAAACTCACGTATCTTTTATATATCAAAATGTTTGCTTAAGATTTTTTCTTCGTGTTTTAAAATCCATTTACTGGTAAACGTGATCTTTTTATGCATTTGCTCTAATTGATTCACAAGCTACGGCTGACAAATTTCGTACTAGAATATATTTATAACAAGTAGAAGACATTGCGGTTTTCGACCATCTTATTTAAAATTGGTTTGTTTTTTTACGTATGTGAAATCGAAAATATTTTTTCTACAGAAAGTGACATAAAATTAAATTTTCTGTTATTTAAGTATGCTCTAAATATATATAACTCAAAAATTATATATTTGGGTTTTGAAGAAAGTAAAGATAACCTTCGAAATTTGCATTGCCTTGAGATCCCTTACTATCTTTAATCTTTGCCCTGATTAGTCCGTCTTATATTTGATCATTAAACTGATTGGTGAGCTAAAGGGAAGATATGCTTGTGACGACAAAAAGAGAGCAGAGATTTTATTTTCCAATGACTTGAAAATGGAAGGACCCCTATTCCTGTGCTATGAAAAACAAAAATTTAATTTTCTTCTTCAAAATCAGCTTTCTAAAAGAATATTTGAGATTATTTTTGTATCATCATCTATAGGTTAACCCAACAGCTGATTGAGGACCTAAATTTCGATTATCCTGGTTTCCCGACAGTGAACAAGTAGTTCTTTCCATATGAAAATGGGAAGAAAAAACATTTTGGATCTAGATATTCGTTGTTTTTTTATAGGAATTTGGAGGAAACATGGACAAAAACACAGAGCGCCGCCATTACTTCAATCAACCCTTTACCGCGCGTTACGTTCGAGTGCATCCGATGACGTGGCGAGGAAGAGTGAGCATGAGACTCGGACTCATTGGGTGTCAGCTAAAAGGTAGGGGCCGCACCCTATTCTAAAATGTTCTGCTCTTAAAACTTTACTGAAATGCATTGCATTTGCAAATACTTTCTTAATTATTATAGAAAGAGTGATTCATGCGACTATAATCACACGATAATTGTTCTTCACTTGTGATATTAAGACAGTCTTTTTAAATGAATTGGCAGATCTTCAGAGCGCGTACTATTAAAAGCAATTCATACTTTAGTTCAGATATAATACCAATCAAAACTAACTAAAGACATCGAAAATGTTTGAGTGTATCGCTTACAAAATGAACAAAGAGTTTCTAAAATTTTCAACCACATAATTATTGTAAATTATTACTGTAATGAGTCTTCTGTATGAGTTAATATCTTTTTTTTAACTCCAAAACTGATTATTTTGATGGTTAATGCTTTTTTATCAATTAAGGCGACGCTCATCTATCCAATTTATATTTTGCAGAGAGAAAATAATTTTATTTGAAGTAGGACCAATTCTAGAAGTCGATTGTTCAGCTGTTCATATGTTGTAACAGTTCATGTAGTTCCCATTTGCTGAATGAATACCAGTGATTACTTTTTTTTAACATTGTCTTTCTCGGATAATTGAACTCCGAGTTCACTCTTCGTATTCTAGCAAGAGGGTGACTTAAAAAATATGTGAAAATTCTAATTCTGTATCATTTATATAACTCCTTCCCCTTCCTTCCCGCCTAAGTAAAGGATCTTGTTGATTGTTATAGCAAAACTGCTTTATGAACACACTTTCTAAATAAATACCGACAGCTCAGAAAACGACTTTTGTATACTTCCATAATAAGGCTAGCATTGCGATTACATTCAATATAAATCGTCTGCATTTTCTAATACCTCTTGTTACTGAATTATGTCATTCATTTTGCAAAAAGAATTTCACTTTCCTATCTTATAACTGAAATGTTCACTATCTAATGTTTTTTTTTTTCCACTAAATATAATGTCCGAAATTCCAGTTGTCGATCAATCAAAGTAAGCAACATTATGAGTAATCAGTACACATTTTTTCAAATCATGAAGTTCCACTGAACAAATATTTTCACGGGACAATTTTTCTATATTAAGTAAATTAGCACTTCTGAAATTAATTCCTTTATCTAAATTTCTGATGTGCCTTTAAATTTAAAATTAAGCTTATGTATACAAATTTTGTAGATCAAACATATACTTTCGCGTGTGTATAGATAAATATAGGAGAAACATTTTACTAATTGATATTTCTACACTACAGGAACTGTATAAAAACTGAATTTTCTTGAATATTTACTATCGGCATCTATTGAAGCCAAAGTGTTCTTCATACAATTTTCCATTTTTATTAATGGAATTTTGCAATTATAAATATATGCTCAAGTACAATATTTATGAAAATAAAAACTTTTAATTTTTTGGAACAGCCTGTATATATATTACCTATGTCAATGTTAAGATCAGTATGAACTAGATACCAAAGTACATATATTTCAATAACATGGGATACAAACAAAGAAATTGAGCATTTGAGCTATAATAAATAAATGAAAGCGAAGGGGATACATTTTCATAAGGTAAACATTTAAAAAAAGTATCCTTCAATAAATCACCAGTGTGTCAAACTAAAAAATATGTTGATATGTAGAATTAAAATGAACAATTCATTAAAAAATGGACCTCATAAATAAGCACTACCTAGTTTCGCAAAATGTCTAAATCCGTCGCTGGTCCTGCCTAAAGCTGCAAAATACAGGATGCTCCAGAAAAACTTACTTATTGCAAAGGTCAATAAAAAAAAAGTACTTCAGTTATTGTTTTAAATATTTTTTTATTTAAGAAAACAATATCCCAATTTTTTTCATACAGTTTTAAAAATGGCAACGGTTAAATGGCGACCCCCATTGCGCATACACTGATTAAGTCGATTTTTGAAGTTCGTGTCCACTGTTTGCAGCATATCAATCGGTATGTTGGCAATGGCGTCACGAATTTTGCTCTTGAGATGAGCTATTGTCCGTGGTCGATCGACATAAACCAGGGATTCCAAAGTGAGCCTCGTCACTGAAAAAAACGACCGCGTCTTCAGGCAGGTTGTCAAGCAGCTTTTCATAGGCAATTTGACGGGCAACAAGATCGCGTTCAGTTAATTCTTGCACAACAGCCAATTTATAGGTATGAAATTGAAGGTCTTGATGGTAGAATTCGCCAAAGAGTGGTATCAGAAATTCTCAGAGCAGCTGCGAGTTTGTTAGCCGAACGCCGGAGAGAACGCAGTATTGACTGCCTCACTCTTTCGACATTTTTCGGAGTTCTGGTGGACCGTTGATGTCTATTTCTAGGTTTAGCGAAACTCCCGATATGAGTTAACCAACGAAAGAATCGAATTACGGACAGCAACAGTTCTGTGAGGAGGAATTTCAAAGCGAGCGTGGAAGATACGTTGCGTAGCAACCGTTAAAAAAGGAGCTTTCGATGGTGAAGGCCCGCTGTTCTCTATACCAGAGCATGATGGCAACTGTCTAGAAAGATAAACAAATTTGGCTCCTTTCCCCTCCAGTAGCAGCATCTATCATCCCTCTACCTAGCCAACTCACCGCTCGGGAGTTTTTTCAAATAAGTAAGTTTCTCTGCTGTACCCTGTATTTCAGTTTCCCATTGATACGAAATTGATCATAAATTTCCGTTAATTTAAAGGAGACCAAATTTGGGGATTTCTGTTTTATATCAACCGAATATAATAATTTTAAAATACTATATATCGGTGAAATTTCATTTAATTAACATTCTCTCAACACCCGCATTTACTTAAAATGGTCAAAAGCAATAAAGCTGGAGGTTCACATCCGAGTGACTCAATTAAACTGCATACATCAGTTTTACTCCAGTAAGATAAGCAATAAATTCAAATTTATAATTGGTGTATATCGAATTAATACTTTTAACATTTACTTTTATGTGTTTTATATTGTGTCTTAAAATGAAGGATTCTTAAAATTTCATTACTAAGACTGTACAAGGAATCTTCAAATGAAAAAGTACGAAACGTCGTAACAATGTAACCGTTAATATATTTGCCTATGCCGCTATAGGAGAACATTGCAAGATATCTAGGAATGCGATTGGAGTCACCGGCGTAGATCAGAGCATGCGTAGACGCTGGAAAGAGCAGAGGTTCATATAAAGATCGGCTTCCAATTGATGCTACTTGTTGTTGAATTCCTGGAGCACAGAAGAAACATCAACTCCAATTTGCATTGTGAGACACTCCGAAGACTACACAGGACCATCAAGAGCAAAAGACTGGGGAACTCACGAAGGGTGTGGTTCTGCCCCATGATAACGCGAGTCCCCATGTCTCATGGGTCACACCCGGAACTGACCAAGTTTAAGAGGGAGCAGCTCGACCATCCACCCAACAGAACGGACATGTCACTCTGTGACTTTCATGTGTTTGGTCCCATGAAAAAGCACCTAAAAGGGAAACGCTTCAACTTGGACGGTGAACTTTAGGATGCTGTGAATGACTGTGTCTCTTCACGGCCACAGGAACTGTTGTTGATGTTGCATACAGCCGACCACCCCACCACCACTGAACGTAGCAGGATTATCGACAAGATTTGTTGTGGTGGCCACAGGAACTCTGGGGAAAAGGAATCCTTCCACTCGTTGTTCAATGGGAACGTGGTGCTCGGGCCTATGGTGTATTCTTCGAATAAAGTTTTCATTTATACCTATAGTATCGTTTCGTAGCCTTTCATTTGAACACCCTTTATTTGATTTCAGTACAATATAACTGAAAAAGAGCTACTTCCGATTTACCATAGCGTCCGGAATTTAATGAATGACCAACATCATCAGAGCAACACTCCGTCGGCAATTATTGCTAAACCCTAATGACTTCAAAAGTCACGGTACAGCCCCTTCCCATTGGAGGTATGTCCCATCAGCGACATGAAGATAGTAAGATAGAGAGGTAAAAGCTTGACAAGTAAATATAGAAAATCCGTTTTTTAATTTTTCATGGTCATTTATTTTTAACATTTAAACTATTGACTACAAAAAAAAAATCGAAATTTTTGAAAGGGTAAGTTATATATATGCACAAAAAGCTTTGTAAAAGTATAATTAATTTCATACAATGTTTTGTCTTAGAAAAAAAAATTATATATATTATTTTTTAAAAATATATAGTTATAAAATTATTTCAATAAAAAGCAAAAATCTGAGTAAGTAATAAATCTAAACTTCTAAATTAATATTTATTCAAGGTATTTCATTATAATATGAAAACAAATATGTAATGCTTCAGATATGACAATTCTGTTCCGACCAACATATAGACGAATTTCAAATTTTGTTGTAAAGAATCGAAGTGTTTAATATGCACTTTCTAATACATATACAATACAACTAAATAGTCATTCTTACCAAATATATTTCTGGCATTTAGTGATGTATGTAAAATTCTAATCTCTCAAAATGTGGATCACGGTGTATAATGAGCTAACATTTGTATTTACCGCAATAAGATTTCTATAATAACATTATTGCAATATAAAATTCGAATCTTTCAAAAACTTGGGAGATAAATGTAACTTTATCACATGACAAAGCTTGTAAATGAAATCTACACATTCAGAAATTGAATCTTGCTTATAAAATTATGATCCTTTTATGAAATTAAATATTTATAACAAATTAAAAAACTAAAATAAATAAACTAAATACCAAACTACACTTTTTCAGGAGAATGCGGACAAGGATTCTTCCGGGTGCATACAGATTCCGAATGCGGTAAGCATGAATCTATTTTTAGTGGATGAAAACTAAAGCTTTTTAGAATAAAAAACAAAATGTAATTTAGAGCTCAATTCTGCTTTTATCTAAATTTTCATCCCTTTTTATTAAAATGACTTCTCATTGCATATTCCACTTGAAATTCAAAAGCATCTTGACAGGACTCTTTAAATCGCCTACAGAAGGGTTGATTATTTGCTATGGTAAAAATATTCCCAGGTGCGCTTATCAATATATGTAGTGCGGGTTCACTGTCATGCGCAGTGAGGTTACACAAAATGTTCGATAAGTTTACAAAAATCAGAAAAAGATTTATCTTCGAAAAGAATTAATTTTCGACTTAAAACTGTGATCCTGTAAAGCAAAGAATTTTGGTCACTTAGACCAAAAATATAATTTTTACTTTTGTGACAATTGCCTACTGACGTGTGTAGTGTGTGCCAAAAGCATTTCGACGTTTTTCCACAGCTTGCGATTGATATGGATTGGAGTCATATATATATATATATATATATATACATATATATATATATATACATATACATATATATATATATATACAGTCGAATCCGTTTAATCGGACCAGCCGCTTATTCGGACCGAATCTTAAAGAACCGAAACAAATCCTATGTACATAAACCTAATATTATTCGCTTATGTGAACCAAAATTCCGTTTAAACGGACCAAAAAACGTGGCAGGGGAGATGAAAAAGAAGCCACAAGTCGCCTGTGTACAGCAGGAAGTCCGAAAGGGGAAGAACCAGTGGGGGGGTGAGTGTGAACCAGTGTGGCACTTTGTTTCTTAGAACGGGCAGCTCGGTAGTAAGTTCTTCAAACGTTGACTTGAATTTGATAAGAACTTTTTTTTTTATTGTGCTTCGCATGCTGAGTATCATGTAGATCGTTTCGAAGAATTTGTTTGTAAATTTATTTTTCAATGAATAAAGTTCATAGGCAACAGCAGTTCTTGTTTGTATGTTCGCCATACGCGTGTGCCGCACAATAAAGGTCACAATGACATTTTAATATATTACGTATAGCACGTCTCGTCTTGTAACATAGGGCATGTTCGTGTAATCGGACCAGC
>JAPMOQ010040745.1:4286525-4315878 GCA_026543055.1 Argiope trifasciata | reverse complement strand
CCGCCTGTGACCTCACTTCCCCCGCCACTAAGCAGCCCTCTGGTGGAGAAAACGTGAGAAAAGTGCAGTTCATGTCTGGACGAGGCATGATTACGACGTTCTAAAACAACCGAAGGCGTATGTCTAAAGACGGAAGACGAAATTACGAAATATTGTTAAAGGACGAACTTGGTCATCCATTCCATCCTGTAAATTAGTCATCATAATTTTTTCATCATTAATTTTTCATTGTCATCCATTAAATTCCAAAGTATCATATGAACTTATTATTGCTTGGACATCAAGCCACCACACACAGAGACACACACACGCACATAAATATATATAATATTGAAACCTGCAAATATAGTAGAATTTCTTTTTTCACACTAGTGGAGAATCTTGCTTATAAAAAGGACACTTGGGTTAACGACAAAAGACACTCTTGGAACGGATGGAAAGACGGCCACTCATCGTATGCCGTAGATGGCGACGAGGACACTCATCTGCGGCGCTGTGCCATTCTAGACAACTACTACGTGGACTATCCGGTCTGGATGGTGGACCTGGGACAGCGAAGGACAGTCCGGGGAGTCGTCATCACAACATGGCAAGGCAGAGGTGAAGGTAGTTGTATCTCAATATACGCAATCAAAATGAAAAAATGCTCGGAATTTTCTTAATAACACAATTTATTTTAAAATATACATAATATTATATTAGAAAACTAATTAACATATTAAAGTTAGTAATATTTACAAAAACGTTTTCTATTCGCTTTTGTGATCGAATAAGTAAGAATGAGATTTCTAAAACTGTCTCGCATACTTTCTGACAATGATACTATTCCCTTTTCTTCGGTTAGTAAAATTATAGACCTTCTTATAAACACCACTACTGCGAGATATATATTTTCAAAGTCCTTACATAAAAGTTGTAAGCTTCTTAAATAAATAATTTTGTATTAGTTGTTTAGTACTTGAGAGAATCAGTTAAGAAATACAGATCTTTGGAATGAGTGACATGCTTCTACTGTATCTAGGATGCAGTCTTCAGAATTTTTATTTTACGGAGTGTTTATGTGGTTAATACATGGATTCCAAATTGCATTGTATTTTAGGCCCCTTTTTGAGACAGATTGAAATCAAAATTTGACATAGAAATGTAGTTGTATTCAAATCACAAACCAAATTTCATTTATGTTAATCATAGTATTTTTGAATTTCGCATTTATTTGCTTGCTTAGGTTTAGAACGGCAGATGATCATCCCCTTGATAGGTTTAGTTCTTAATTTTATTTGTATTTTGATGCTGAATGTGTATACCAAATCGTATCTTTAATCTATAAATCGGATAGTCCTTAAGGTTGATTCTTCCTTTGAATGGATTTCATAACACAAAATTTAATTTATATACAAATTCAGTGTTATGACCTCATATCAAAATTCATCTTTTAGCTCAAAGCATTTGAGTTACGTTCTCAGACAGATACACAAAGAAACAGACAAGCATAGTTGCAAAAATGTGTTTTCCTGCCTTGGGAAGGTTTGGAAAGTGGGGATTCTGAAAAATCTTAAAGCTGAAATTTTTAACGGTTAAAATACTTTTTCTTTATACCCGGGGATATAAAAATAGCTTAGGAGCTATACAGCTATTAAATATCATTATTATGGTGATGTTTGCAATATGCAACGATTTTTTAGACTCAATTACAAGTAGAGTTATAAGACAAACTCTTAAGAGAAAATCCAAAAAAAAACAACCTATTTCAAACTAAAGAAATTCGAATAAATTTATTATTTACGGATTCATCTATTTTTGATATTGGGATGTACTATTTTAATTCTTTATGTAAATATTTTCATTACCATTTTTTTTTACATTCATTGCTCCAAAATTCAATTGCAACTAGAAATCATGATCCAAATTTCATAATTTTTTTTGTCACTTGCATATTTAAAAAACAAAAAAAAGTACAAATGTAATCCTTGACGGTGTGTAATGATTCTGATTGCTTATCAAGGGTGCCAAAATCCAAAAATCTCGAATAAATCATCTCCTGTCATAATTCAAATAAATCTTTATATTCCTGAGATGATAACCATAAATTAGACCACAATAATTCGCTATTTCCCGCTTTTAAGTTTTAAAAGCGAATAGTTTCCTAATTGCATCATTTTATGCAGATTGCTGATGAATGTGTCTATATAAGATAATTTTTTAAAATTTATATTTGTAGCTTACGTCTGTTTTCTCGATTATTAGGAGAAAAAATATATATATTTGATACCATTTCAATCTTATTCGATTTTCTTAATAAGTTTCTCTGAAAGTTGAGCAATAATAAACTAAAAAAATATAATTTTTTATAAAGTGTTTAATTATTTTTGACTCTTTTTGTATGCAATTATACGTTGAATTTGTGGACAAAACAGATTTTATCAACTATTTTGAGCTGTTTAATTTTTGATTCAATTCCTTTTCAGTTCTCAGCTAGTTCTGCTCAAAATACATCCTTTGCAAATATAACTTAATATTTGCGAAGGATCCGGATTCATTCATTTTAGATAAGTTTAAAACAAAGAAGATGAAGAAATTGCGAAAGAAAATTAGAAGGGTTGAGAAAATTTTCAATTAATAATATTTCATTGCATAACAAAGCAGTTATTTGAAATTGTTTATCATCTAATAGAAATAGCTAAAAATAACTTCATTTAATTCCAAAGGTGCTTATATCTATATTATATCAATTCAATTTCATACTCTGAAATACATGGATTGATTATTTGATAGTATTATATATCATTTTTCATTTCATAATATAGAATTTAAATCTTAATAAATTTTAAATTTCTTTTAAAACAACAAATTCAGTGGAATTTCATGCAACAGCAAATAAATACGCAAAAAAGAGTAAATAGATTGAATGAATAGATTAATAGATAGATTGAATAGAGAAAAAGAGTGAATGATTATAGCACAGAAATATCATCTGAATTCGACTACAAACAGTAGATTGTATACTCAACAATGCTTAGACTAAAACATATACTACATTTTTATCATGTTTGTTCTTTTTCAAGTTTCATAGTTTAAAAAGGGCGGGTACAATCTTGAAACATTTTCGATGGAACTATCAATATTTCACCCCTTTTTCAAATTGAGAGAATACATGTTGTAAATTTCTTGCAAAATAGATATCCTCAGACAATTTCATTATATTCTAGTTGACATTCTATATTACATATCTGGTTCACAATCTCAATTACAGTTTATAAAATCTCGATATACGCTTTGTGTTTCCAGTTGGGCAATTCACCGAAAATGCAAGATAGGTAATAGAACATGAACCTCAACGCGGCAATTAAAAAAAAAAAAAACATTTTCATTGACTCTACTCTTTATAACGAAGCACCTGAATGCGGCAATCGAATTTCTCGCATATAATATCCAAATCTTATTCAAGAATTGTTGCAAATTATACCACCTTGCCAACGGCTGGTTGATTATTGTGTCTGCTTTGTTTTTGTTTTGTTTGGGTTTTTATGGCGCAAGAGCCATGATAATGACCATATTGCGCCAAACAATGGGTAGAATTATATTACTTTAAAAGAATTACCAAAGGGAATACGAGTAGACGCTAAAATGTAATCACGATTCAAATTAACGGATAAAACTTTATAGACTTTAAAAAAGCAAAGAGTTTGACATGAGGTAACTTATCAAGCAGAAAAGATAATGAAGGGCAAGACTTTTGAAAAAAGTTTAAGCGCTGTGCATTGAAATTTGAGCATTCTGACGAAATATGCTGCACAGACATTTGACAATTACATCGCGAATACAGTGGTTGTTGTTCACCTAACAATAAATGAATATGGGTGAATCTAGTGTGTCACAACACTATCTGCTTTTCTGTTCACTAATGAGGGCCAAGGTTGCACATGGGGTTTGATCATATGAAGTTTGTTGTTTATCTCCAGGTCCCAATGTCTCTGTTATTTATAATAAAGAAGCATTTTAATGTGTTTCTTTATGTCGTTCAATGGGATATTGGTAACAATTGAATTAGTCGCCGATTTGGCAGCCTTGTCTGCCTCTTCGTTGCCTGAAATAACAACATGGGATGGTACTCAATAGAATAAAAGATTATAATTAAAAGAAGTTAGTTTATCAAGAACATCTAAGACCTTTAAAACCAAGGAATGAGGATGAGAATTACATGATTTTAAAGAATGTAAAACGCTCAGAGAGTCCATATAGATGATAAAATTTTTATCCAGACTATTAGAAATTTCTTCTAGAGTATATAAAAGACCACTTATTTCTGCAGTAAAAATTGAACAAGAAGGATGAAGTTTAAAAGAAGAAATTATATGAGGTAAAATAACAGCAAAAGAAACAAGAGCAACTGATTTTGACCCGTCTATAAAAACTGGAATAAAATTTTAATATTGGTGTCTATGTTCTAAGGAAGTTTCTTGTTAACTGATATCTGCTGTATCAGACTTGTTAAAATTTTCAAATGAATTTAAAATTTTAACAAGTCTGATTTCGGGTATTTTCCAAGGTGGAAAAATATTTTTTAGCTGAGGAGCTACATGTACATGCAGTAGATTATAATCAAAAAGAATGTAATGAACTCTTGTAAAAAAGATAGGAATGAATGATCTCCTTGCATCTTGCAAGCAAACTAAAAAGGGGCAAAGTTTGAAATCATATAATGGATTGTTCGTATTCAATTTGATTCGAAAATAATAATTCAATGACAAAAATTGTCTTCTTAATTCCAGAATTGGTTCACAGGTTTCAATATAAAGCTTTTAACAGAGGATGTCCTGAAAGCTCCTGAACAAAGTCGAAGAGCTGTGTGGTGAATAAGGTCTAATTTTAGTAAAATGCTTTTTCTAGCAGAGCCGTATATTGAGAAACCATAATCCAGCTTGGAAAGAACAATGGCCTTGTATACTTTAATCATAGAATTTCTGTCGGCTCCTCATGATGTTGTTGACAATACTTTTAATATATTTAAATATTTTTCACTCTTTTTAAGTAAAAGTTTTATATGAGGATGAAAGGTGAGCCTTTTATCAAAGATAATGCCCAAAAATCGAATTTCGTTTAAAAAAGGTATTGGCTCATCGTTAGTTTCAGATGATTAAGTTCAGAGGATCAAAATGAAGGATACGTTTCCGACAGAAGTGGACATCAAATGTTGAGATGGTAAAACCATTAGTATTTGTCCATTGGGTAATATTGTTGATTGCAATCTGCAATTGTCTTTGTATAAAATTCATATGCGTTCCTGTACAGGATATGTACAAGTCGTCGATATAAAAAAATCAATTCACAAAAACTGGAAGTTGCTTTACAATGTTATTTATTTTTAAAATAAATAGAGTGACGCTTAAAACGCTGCCCTGGGGAACACCCTCCTCTTGTACAAAAGAGTCTGAAAGTTCAGATTCCACTTTAACACGAAATTTTCTAAGCTTTAAAAAATTGCTGAGGAAAACAAGAAGATTTCCTCTTAGCCCTAAATCATGTAAATCTCTTAAAATTCCATATCTCCAAGTTCGGTCATATGCCTTTTCAATGTCGAAAAAAAAATGACAACGAATTGCTTCTTTTGTAAAAATGCTAAGCGAATGTCGGATACGAACAAGAAGATTATCAAGAGTGTTCCGACCTCTTCGAAATCCACTCTCTCTGAGACGGGTGAAGTAAGTTATTTGCCTCCAGATAAAAAATTAGCTATGGGTCGGTAATTTGATGGATTTGTTGGATCTTTGCCTATTTCAATAAAGGAGTTATTCTAGCTTGTTGCCAAAAAGTAGGAAAGTATTGTTCCTGCCAAATACGGTTATAGAGATATAATAAGCTTTTTTTCGACTCTGTTTGTTAAGTTTTTGATCATAGAGTAACTAATGTTGTCTGGACTGGAGAGAATCGTGGACATTGGAAGAAGAATCGTGGACATTGGCAAGACATGATTGGAATTCTAAAAACGTAAAATCACTGTTATAGGGCAGATTAGTCTGAGCATTAAAATTTAGTTTTTGCTTTTCTGCATTATCTTTATATTTTAAAAATGTTGGAGAATAGTTTTTGCTACTAGATGTATGAGCTAATGGTGCAGCTATGGAATTTGCAATATCTCTTTTAGATGATATGATGTTTCCTTTATTAATTAAAATTGAAACAGTATTGGAATGAGAAGCACCGGAAGCTTTTTTAATTTTATTCCAGAGATGATGGCTAGAAATTGTTGGAGTAATACTGGAAACGAATTTTTGCCAAGAGACTCTTCGACTTCGCCTTTGAACTTTTCTGTATTCCGCACTAAGTTTCTTAAAATGAATAAAATTTTCAGTAGAGGGATACCGGCGAAAAATATTCCGGGCCTGTTTTTGGCTTTTATATGCTTGTTGACAATCAGCACCCCATCATGGCTTGTTTTGCTTCCTGCGAATTCCAAATTTCTTTGGTATGAAGTTATTTGCTACCTCGATTATTATATTAACAATATGTTTCAGTGCTTCATCAATAGGAGAAGATTTAACTATTTCTGAATTGATATTAGCCAGAGAGATGAATTTTTGCTAATTTGCTGCATTTAATACATATTTGGATGGTCAAAAAGAACTAGCTGCGTTGTGTTTACGGCCAGTAAAAATTAAAGGAAAATTGTCACTATTATAAAGACCATTGTCAACAATTAAACTAAAAAAAGGTAATAAAGATGGAGAACGAATGGCAAGATCAACAGAATGAAAAGTGCGTGTTGGTAAGTGAAAATGCGTTTTTTCGTCAGAATTTAGTATTCAGAGATTATGATTTGCAAGAAACTGTTCAATTTGCTGACCACGAGGATTTGAATAGATGCTTCCCCAAAAGGGACAATGGCCATTAAGATCGCCCAAAATAATGAAAGGAGAGGGTGATTGGCAAATCAAGTTACTTAGATCTGTTTGACTGATTTGTTGTTTAGGCGGCAAATAGAGGCTGCAGACAGTTATTAAATTTTTCAACTGAATTCGCTCTGCCACAAAAGTGTTTGCATTCCTTCTGTTGTTGAACGCAAATCTGGTGGAATACGGAGAATTTTGAGAAGATTTTCTCAAAATGTTGACCTGCTACTAGTAAATTACAAATTTACGGGAAGATGAGGCGGAAAGTCAGATTGACCATCTTTGGCTTAGGCCAAACCGCCTCGAAGAGGATGCCATTTCGGAGAATTAGATGGTAATATGGATGGATTGTGTTAAAGACGGCAGTCGGCTACAACAAATCCTGTCGATAGAGGAGGGGTTTTTGATTGTACACAAGAAAAAGGTGGTGTATTATTAATACTCTATATGTAAACGCAATTTGAATATATATATATATATATATAGTATAACGAAAATATTCATATTAACTATAATAAGTAGCAACTGGTAAAAGAAAGAGGTTGTTTGAGGTTATATGAGTCAAATTTTGATGCGTTCGTTTCAACATCTTAAGTCTATGAAAGCGAGGAAGGGGGAAAAGGCCTTTGATTTAATATGACTTAATTTTGCCTCCTATTAATTACCAAAGAAATTATTTGTTAAAAATTCAGTACATAAAACTCAACCTCCATTCCATGGTGTAACAATTTCATGTCTTTCATTTCAGATCGCACAAACGTATACAAAGAATATATCTACAACCTCGAAAAACTGACGGTTTTCGTGGAGAACAAGGCGAGATTGGAAACCAGTACCAGCGGCTCAAAGTGCGCATCCATTTCGAGACTCAACAATGCTCTCTTTCGAAGAACACTACATTTCGAATGTCCAGATCACCTCATTGGAAGATACGTGTACGTCAAAGCATACGGAGTGCCAAGGTGGAACAGGCTGTACTCGGCCATACTGTGCGAAGTAAGGGTCTACTGAGCGACTCGGGGAAATTCTGTTTCGCATTTCCCGCTCATTCGTATAGTCCGCAAACATTACAAGGAAGATTTAGTCAAGTTTTGGCACGTAGATTTGTTGAGTCAGCAGCTTTTTTGTGAAATGATTCGAAAACGAAACTCTGCATTCAGTTGACTAGAATGTAATCTATAAAGAAATCTTTGTTTCAAACGTCACAATTAGGGTTAAAATGTGTTAACAAGTGTTATGTCAGAAAACATTCATCATTAAGGAATAATAAATTTTAAAAGTTCTTTTTTTGCAATATGTACTTTTAAGTGAGGTTGTGTAGTTTTGTCACATTTTAAGCTACATATAAGTAAAATGTTCAGAATTTTTAATGATGTGGAGTTCATCAAATGAGATGATGCAAAAATATTTAACGTGTGCTTCTGGAAAAATATACAGAATTAGTAAA
This sequence comes from Argiope trifasciata, assembly GCA_026543055.1. Classification (NCBI taxonomy): domain Eukaryota; kingdom Metazoa; phylum Arthropoda; class Arachnida; order Araneae; family Araneidae; genus Argiope; species Argiope trifasciata. Next base: position 4,307,544 of record JAPMOQ010040745.1, on the reverse strand, counting down.
CAAAAGTAATAAAATTCGTCGAGTTTTATTAACATTTCCAAAATAATTGCATTAAAATTAATCCTTTTTAGACATAAGCATCCCTCATTGTAGTATTTTACTTTTATAAATATAGTAAGCCCCTTTAACATATTTCTTTGCCTTGATCCCGCAATTCATTCCTGTTAACTTCACAGTTAAATCTATCTTCCCAAATATTTGAAAGTGAGTTGTTTTAAACAATAAGAAAGAAAAAATAATAATTATAAATTCAGTTCGCATGACTAAAAATCCAAAACCAAACATCAGGGCAGTCGAAGCTAAAAAAAAAAATTAAAATTGGAACTTCTTTGAAAACTTTACTAAAAAAGACTACAGCAATTAAAAAAGAAATTATTCCAGATTTAATAAAACTACATGGTAAATCGCAGTTTATAGAAGTACCACAGATCAAAAACACTTCATTGGTAAAAACTGAAGAAAGTAATATCTGCATGCCGTGAAGGATTTAGGTATTTGATGATTCTGGGCAGTGCATATTACGAAGTCCCTCTTTAAATAAATTCGTTCTTTCATTACCATGTTTAGAAAAATGTTATTTATTTTAGGTTAATTTTTTTTTATTTGAGAAAATCGTTAGTTTCTATTTATCTTCTAGTCGCCTCTGACATTAAAATCTTATTACTATTGTCTTATTTTCCATTTATTGCGTAGAATAGCTTTTCTAAGTTCTATAGCATCATAGTTAACACAGACAATTCTATAACATCATTGTGCTATTAAGACAGTAAATATCTGGTGCATCTCGCTTCTAAATTTCAGAGTACAGTAAAAGCTCTTTATTCGCGGGCTATATGTTCCATAAATATGCCGCGAATACAGAAACCGTGAATACGGAATGGTAATTTATATGGGATTATAGAGGATACGTTCCTAGGTGACAAAATAAATAAATAAAATATATATGTATATAAAAATATCAATTTAATTGAAGTTTTTGAACATTTTGATTAATTATATTAAGGCTTACGCAATGGTTTGAAGAATTTTGTAATTTTCTCTTGCTTGGCAGTTTTTAAAAGCTCCTTCCATTCAGACTGATACGCAACAGTCGCATTAGCAATTTATCTCTTAAAAATAAGACTTCGTTCCATAGACGGATCAATGTTCATAAAGAAATCGCAAAGCTTATTACCATTCTTAAACCTTCACTAAGATTCTTCAAATGAAATGCCACGTTTCCAGTGCTTGTTGAAACCTCTTTTTCAATGGGCTGTGAATTTAACATTTCCTCCAAGTCGGTTTCAGTCAGATCTTTATCTTGCGATTCAAGCAATTCCTGAATGTCACTTGATTCTATCTGTTCGAACCCATCTCATTCTATTCCAATCGCGATTTCGGCTATGTTTGCAGTTTACATTTACCAACATACTTTAGACAAAGTTGTAAGGAGATCTATTTTACTTTTTTTATTGGTCCATTTGACGGCATTTACAAAGGATATTGGGTTGGAATCCTTTTATTCTGATGTATGTACTTATTAAATCCGCGAATAAAGAAATTTTTAGCCGTGAATATAGGAATTATGTCGCAATTTTTTAATCCGCGAATAGTGAAAACGCGAATGAAGAAAGCGCGAATAAGGAGCTTTTACTGTATTATAACTTTTTTTTAAGTCAATCCTGTAGACATACATTAAGCAGAATCCTTCTTTAACATTTCAACAATTGAAGAAATTTATGCATTTACTTATTTGACGCAACAATGGAAACGTTTTGAATTACAGAAAAACAATATAATCTATTGTTGCAAATTAAGCAAAAAGAATTAAATATCAAAATGCAGAAAAATTAGCACGATAACGTACAATGTTGCCAAATTTGTGCAGTAATATTTTCGAAAATTACTGCGGGAAAACGCGAAAATTCAGTTTAATTTTTTAATTATATAAATTTTAATTAAAAATTGTGCATAAGTACAAATTTTGATTTTTGAAAATATAAATGATCCAAATTTGATAGCTGTAGGTCAAACAGTCTAGTTTACAGAATGCCAACACACACGGTTATTTTTATTATTAGTGGAGATCATTCCTGCTAACAGCCCAACAAAATTCTACAAAATATTAATGAAGCATGGATGTAACATTTATAAACATCCTACTAAGTAAAAACAATCAGTCATACAGGAATTTAACCAATTATATTGGACAAAATATTATCGTAACAATAAAAAATAATTGCATTTTTTGCAAGCTAATTTATTCTATAACTATGAAATAATTTTTTATTGATTTTGCTGTCCGTTCTATTAAGTACATGGCCTTAAACAGTTGTCTAGTGCGAAATCCATTTCCGTCCCATAATTACCCAAGGAGATTCGGCAATAAAGGTGTTGACATTATCAAATATTTTTTCTAAAAAAATGGAATTTAAAATTTTGAAAACCCATTAACATAGTAATTTAACATAGTAACATAGTTAATTAACACCCATTAACATAGCTAATGTATAAAGAGACCCTTTAATTTCAATAAAAATTGTACTTGTTATATTTTCAGATCCAGTTCAGGTGTTGATTATATTTTGAATCAAAATTCTATGTAATAGTTAGCAAACTGTATTGGAGCGGCACCTTGAACAAAGTAATTAAGAGAATTTTATTGTATATGTACAGTTAGTGTTTTTTTTTTTCCCCTCAAACCATCTAACTTTCTTCTGTTGTGATTTCTTGCTAAGTCCCATTTTATGTACAATGATCGAATTTATAAAGTACGGAAGTTGCAAACTAATTTTAAGCATTTCAGACATTTATACAAACACAGATACAAATTAAATATATGAAACCGAATGAATTTTTTTCTCTCGTGAAAGGTGTTTTAAAATACTAAAAGTTCTTTTGGAGCTTTTTATAATTTTTTAGATTCTAATATTCACAAAAGTTTATTAATTTCACCCTATCAAAGTATTCACAAACGTTCAAAACTTCTCATATAAATAAATTCTTAGTAAAAAAAAACCAGAGGTTATATAAATAACGTAGTACATTCAATAATAATTATACGCTCTTTAAAAAAAATTAAACACAAGCAACACACAATCGATAGCCGATGTTTCCATCAATCTATACTTATAATAAAGCTAAATGTGTGTGTGTGTGTTCTTCAGACCAAACCGTTCAACCTACAGCTATCAAATTTGGCACGTGTATACTTGAGATCGAAAATGTGCGCCTCTGAGGTGTTTTTAAAAAAAATTTTGATTGGAATTATAATTAATTAAAAATTAAGCAAAATTTCGGTTTTTTGTGGCTATAAATTCCGAAGATATGATCTCGATAAAGTGAATTTTGTGTCATCTTTTTAATGATATCATTGCTTCAGCCTGTAAATTAAATTTCTATTTTTAATGAATTTTAAAAAATAACTTAACCATATTTTCAACAATTTACTTCATTCAAAATAAAATTTAACTTACATGAGTACATTAAACGTGAAAAGTAAAAAAAATAATCTTTTATCAACGAGTTGCAATCACATTGATAAAAGCTCATATTAGAGTTAGTTAAAAGTTAGATAACTATTAATAAAAATTCAGTCAAATGTAATATTCAGATGTATTTGTATGAAATGAAATAAATATAAAATATGAAATTTTCTAAAAAATAGATGCTAAAAATTTCCATTATCTTTTACAAAATTTACATTATTAATTTAATAAATCAGCTTTATTTAAGGCAAACGGTTTAGTATATATCCTTTCAATTTAAAACCCAACGGCTAAATTGTAAACATTTCATAATAAAAAAAACGTGTGTTAAAATGGTCTAAATAAGGTAAATGATTATATTTTATGCAACTTGAATCAATAAATCTATACTTATAATAAAACTCAATGTGTGTGCTGGCGATCTACAGGCCAGACCGTTGGACCTACAGCTACCAAATTTGGTACATGTATACCTTGGAGGTCGGGAATGTGCACCTAGGAGCCCTTTTTTCAAATGTTTGATTAGAATTTGAATTAATTAAAATTTAAGCGAAATTTCGACGTTTTTCCGCTTTTTTTTTTGGAATTTAAGTTAATTAAAAATTATAGCGGAAAAACGCCAAACTTTCGCTTAACTTCCTAAAATATTATCGCACAAACGTGAATTTTACATCAATTTAAAGATTAAAAAATTAGCTTTCTAATGGTATCAGAGTTTTAATGTATAACTTAAACTTCTATTTTTAACGAATTTTTAAAGAAATGTTTTAACCATGTTTTTCTTCAGCACGTGACTAGATAAAATAAAGGAAAACAATGACGGAAGTTCAAATTTAAAAAACACTATCATCGCAAATCAAATCTAAAGAAATACAACTTTTAGCACGTGACTGGATAAAATAAAGTAAATATAAAATGTGATATTTTCTAAAAAAATAAATGCAAAGCAAAGGTTTCTTTAATCGTTTGCAATATCTATGTCAATAACTCAATAAATCTTCTTTCTTTATAGTAAACCTGATTGAATTTAGACAGGATATGCATTGAAATCCCGACTTAATGGCATATTTCTATAATCGTTTGCAATATATGTATCATTAATTCACTATTTTTTTTCATTATAAAATGTGATAGTTTCTAAAAAAATAAATGAGCACGTGACTGGATAAAATAAAATAAATATAAAATGTGATATTTTCTTTAAAAAATGCAAGGCAAAGCATTCTATGATCGTTTGCAATATTTAAATCATTAATTCAATAAATTATCTTTATTTACACAGGATATGCATTCAAATTCCGGTTCAATGGCCAATTTGTAAAATATTATTAATAGACATAGATATTGTTTAAATCTATTAATTTGATCTAAACGAAGTAAATAATTACATTTCATGTAGCTTGAGTCAAACAATGCATTTATGAATGATGAGTAATAAATTTCTTCATACTTTGCTCTGTGAGCCATGTTTTACAAAAAAAAAATTATTATTATTTTAAATAAAAGTTGCTATATCAATCAGTCTTCTAAATCAATAATTAAAACTGACTGACTTATAAAATTAAGGAATATTATTTGGAAAAAATGTTCTTTTAGAACTTTCCGTCCATCATCTTACAGAAAATATTAATTTCAGGCCAATCAATGCCCGGAATTACTTCAAGGTTAATGAATAAGGGATTTAATTGAAAATTTTAGAACGCATTATTCATGGCGAACCAGCTGCTCGCCAAAGGCGGCTAGTGTTGTAATAAATTATGAATATTTAACTTTTATCTAGATCCTCTGCTTTGTGAATTATATTTAACAAAATATTCCTGAGACATATTCCTATATAATATTCCTATACAATAAAAATGAGCGATTTCAGATCACTTCATCCACCGTCTCAACGATGATACCCCAATCTGCTCACAGGGTTCCTCAAGACTGAAACCTAAGATTATGAAAATGTTGATTGCTTTAAATGATTCAATCCAAAATTTCTTAAATCGATCAGATTTCATAGTAAACGATAGAAACATTCATTTATTTATTTCAAAGGTGAAGTGTAAAGAATATTTTAGATAATTTGATACCTTCGGACAAAAGAATTTTATAAAATTTAGATCTCGCAATTTTTTGAATTTTATTTATAGACCAAAACGAAATAAAATAATGTTATTCGCATTATTTAAATCCTTTTGTAAATAAAAATAACTGAATTTTATGACAAATCTGTAGAATAATTTTTGAGATATTATGAAAATTATTCTGCAACATATAAGACCTCCTGTTTTCATATCACGATACTGAACGACTCTTTTTCCGCATTCATATTTAAATAAATGCTTGGTTTCAGTAAAAAGTTTTAATATTAATTACAGTTTAATCATTTCAACTTTAATTTAAATTTTTACAGAAGCTGACAGAAAATTATAGATACATAGTTAGTTATGGGTTCAGGCCTTTATAATAAAGAGTATGATTGAATTATGTGATTATGAAATTTTGAAGCTTAAAGATATTTGATGAAGAATCTATTAAAAGACAAGTTATAAAAAATCTTCAAGAGAAAATTTTAACAAACAATAAGACTGGCAAACCAGATGGTTGCCAAAGGAAATCTGAAATAAAAAGAATTTTAATGAGCCCATATGTTTCAGAAACTAAAACTTAATCTAGTTATTGAAGAAACAACTTATTTTTAGAAACGATAATTCAACAGCATTAAAATTTCACATGTATATATATATATATATATATATATATACTGTCAGGAATTACACGCAATAGGATACATTAAGCAGAGTATTTTCAACATATATGTTAATCATAAAAACAAATATTTTTATTTTATTTATTTATTTTGCAATTTTTATCGAATAACTATAATTTTAAGAACTTTATAATGCCTTTGATTTTGTAAACTATTCTGATCCTTATTCCCTGAATTGCACTTTTTACAAATATGAAATTTGTGACCCTTAGCTCTATGGTTATGACCTCATTCCAAATCGCAACATAAAAGCTAGAATGAATTTGAGAAAGGTTCATAAAACTCAAGCAGTTTGATTTGTTGTCCTCTTCGTCCAAAGACACCTGTTAAGTCCATTTTTCTTCGTTATTTTATCAGAGTATATACTACTTTTCTTACAATATATAGTAGATTTCTCTCCATGTTGTTGTTTTTCGGCTTCTATCTGCAAAGCATTTAATAGAAGATTCTGTTAAAATGGAGTTTTGATAGCTGGTTCACGAAACCACCCTTATTTCCGTTGGACTGATAAAAACCTCTTTCTCTCAGTTAAATTACAGAGACTTAAGATTAATTTAAAAAAATTTACTAGTGGTGTAGAGCTTTTTTCTGATATATAAGGAGTTGATCCTGTTTTCACATCGCCGTTGTTCTGCAACACTCCGTCACTCAGGTAAATCTGCTGGTTGAGGAATATCAATCATTGTTGATGGCAATGTCATAGTTAAATTACTCGATTCCAATTGTGAGAAAACCTCCCATAATCTTCTTTAGAATTAATATTTGATCATTATACTGACAGGGTTTCTTTCCCTATAGAAAATATGTCATTCACGTGCATAATCTTTCAAGGGCTGTTCCTAATTCGCGAATCTATGGAAGTATTGGTGAATTTTTTTGGACACAGATCAGTCTAATGTTTGCAATTTATGCTTTGTGTGAAGACAAAAAGATCCATATTTTTCGATGAAATTCAATATTCGGAGGTCGAGATGACCTTAATGATTATCAAGAAGGTGACATGCCTTCATTATTGTTAGATGAATATCTGCACAAAATTTATTCACGAAGCTCGCACATCTTTCGTGTGTGTTTGAAAGAAGGTAAGCATGTTTCTATGAAGAAAGGGAGGGAGGAGAAAAAAAGCAAAAACACAAGTCATACCCTTTGGTTATGTTGCGGCTCCAACCCGATCTATATCTTTTGGCAATCATCTTCCATGGCTCCTGATACTTCGTCAGCACAATTTCTCCAAAGTTGTAAAGATCTTGACATTGAAAGAAAAACTTTTTCGTACTGAGCTTGTTAAAACTTCATTCTATTCAAGCCAGCTGCCTGTAGAGGGCGTAAAATTTTAGCTCTACCCATTAGAAAGGCGAGAGCCACTTTTTTGCAGAACTTTCACAGTCATTCCAGGCCACTGGGATTTTTTTTTTCTATACTTTTAATTGAGTAACGATATATTAATACCTATCCTCCTTGAAAGAAAATATGTTTGATGTATTTCATTTTCAATGTACTATTGAATCTAATTAAGGTAGAAAATTATTATTAGAATTACAACTTACCTTATTAGAAATACTCATTTTACTGCAAAATCTCTAGAATGTCCTGAAATTAATACCACACTAACTTGCCACCTTTCACAGCGAACAAACATTCACCACATTTTTTGTTGCCCCCAAGAAAGTATTTCAAGTGCAAATGTAAATCCATTAATCTTCTTTTTACAGAAATGAACTTTGAACCCAAATGAACTTTGAAAAGGAAACGTTCTATAAAATTAAAAGTTATTCGAGGCAAACTGCTACACAATAATAACTAAACCTGGGGTCGGCAACTTTTTGAAACGGAAAAGCCAAAAGCAACAAATTTTCCAGTTTTTTAAGAGACACTAAAAATTTTCAATTTAATATTATAGTATTGGCTTGTATATATTTAATTTTTGGTTTAAAACAAACTGCTTTAAATATGGAATAATCTGCATTCACATAAAAACACAAATATTGAGAGTTACATCAATGGGAGCATTGGCTTTGCATGACTTTTGAAAGTTTGATTAAATCTGGCGTATAGCTTGTTTTAAGCACGACTCTAGATTTTTATTAGTTTGTTAACTTTTATATCTATTTATTATATTCATGCAAGAGAACGCTTGCTCATACAAATATGTAGACCCAAAGATCATGAGCACTCCACATACCAACTTCTTCACCTCACTGTAGCATTCTGGAAAACTATTCCATGTGTTGAATATGAGGGCCTCAACTCACGGAATTTCTTTTAGAGCAGTCACTTATGCGATGTGCATATCAATTCTGGACTTCCAAATCTATCAATTTGAATTTTTCACTCACCAAGTATTAGGTATTAAAATCTAATAATTACATTTGAAGCGATCCAGCATCAATTCCAAATGGTTTAATGATCTCATTTATATTTGCGTTGAGAGGATTTACTATGAACACGAGGATAATTTTGATTGTTCGCATCTCTCAGTCTTTTAAAGTTGTGTTGAATTGATTCGTATTACTGGCTGCATTGGTCTCATCGCGTCATTGCTTCAGATCTTTAAAATGAAATAATGTATCACTCACTATATCACATTAAGCGTAGGTTCATGTAGATTAAGAGTACGGTCATGTTAAGCATAGTGATTTGAAATTAACGATTGCGTTAATAGAAGCTATTTAGGTACTTAAAAATACATTATTTCTTAAGGTTTTAGATAATAAATTACTAATTTTTTTCTATGGAACTGGAGAGCCAGCCTCAACTTAACATCAAAACAGCCGCATGCGGCTAATGAGACGCAGGTTGCCGAGCCCTGAACAAGACTAAAATGTGCGAGTGGTATAAAACAAGTTTACAAAATTTTTATATGTGACATTATTTATCTAAAATCCAGTTATTTTTTATTTTCGTGATACAAATCTTGCACAGATATTTTCAAGTTGTTCTGACGCAAATAAAAATAAAATTCAAGAAAAATTGCAAATAACTACATGATTAAGCATTCTTTTTTGCTACCAAGTGCAAGCAATTCTAAAATCGTCAAGGAAGTCACATGAATACAGTTACTAACCGGTAAGAGAAAAATAAATTTCCACAGTGTTAGCTTAAAATTCAAATATAACAACGTGTCCCATGTAACAATTAGGCTAATTTCAGAATTCTAATATTATCATGTCCAAAATCAATAGATGTTATCTTACACACACACGGGAAACAAAAATCCCAATGAAATTTCAACACTCAAAAATGCATTTATATTATCATATATTAGACAGCATTGCTATTGAATGTAAGTATAATAAATAGTATTAACATCGCCAGAAAAGATTTTCTCAAGTAATTAACCAATAACTGAAAAGTTATTATGCAAAATGTATGTCAACTAATTTAAGAGTTTTCCTTCATTTTGAAAGCTGGGGCATTTAATAATAGAATATCTTGGATAATATTTAATAGTTCTGTAAGCATAGTTACATACTATAAGAAAGATTAAAAGAAAATTACGACAAATAACAAATTCTGTAAGTGTGTGCCTCCACACAAAATCTGAGTTCATAATTGCTGGCCGGCATAATTGTAAGTTTAAAATGACTTTGTTTACATGAATTTCCAATAAATTCCTAAGTAAAACCATTTTTCACCATTGCGGTTGCTTTTTTAAAACTTCAAGTGCATCTATATACTTGTAATAAAGCTCAATGTGAGTGTGTGTTGGCGCTCTACAGAAGAGACCGTTAGACCAACAGCTACCAAATTTAGCAAGTGTATACTTTGAGAGTCGGGAATGGGCAGCTCGGAGCGATTTTTTCGAATTTTTAATTAGCATTTGAAATAGTTAAAAATGAAGCGAAATTTTTACGTTTTTCCGCAATAAATTTTGAAAATATTATCCCACAATCATAATTTTTACACCAAATTAAATATTAAAAAAAGCTTTAAAATGGTACTAGTATTTTAACATATGACTTAAGCTTCTATTTTTAAAGAAATATTTTAATCATATTTTACAACAATGTATTTCGAACAAAACTAAAATTTTTCAAAAAACGAAAATCGATAAAAGAGCAATGGGGAAAAATAGCTTTTATTAAAGTGTTGCCACCATATTAACAGAAGTTCAAATTAAAAATTAAATCAACTATAACTGCAAATTAAATAGAAAAAATTTAACTTTCAGCACGTGATTGGATGAAAGTAAATACGTTTTCTAAAAAAAATAAATGCAAGGCAAAGGTTTCTATGATCATTTGCAATGTCTATATCATTAATTTAATAAATCAGCTTTTTGTAGTATCATTAGTAATAGGCATACATATTGTTTAGTACTGTTAACTTGGTCAAAATGAAGTAAATAATTGCATTTTATGTAATTTGTGTAAAAAAAAAAATGCATTGATGAATTGTTAGATTTTTTCATACTTTGCTCTGTGAGTCATATTTAACAAAATATTTTTACTAATATTTTAAGCAAAAGTTGTTACATCAATCAGTCTTCTAAATCAATCATTAGAACTGACTGATTTATATAAGAAAAAAAGAATATTATTATTAAAAAGTGCTCTTTTAGATCTTTTCGTGCAACACTTAAAAAAATATATCAATTTCAGACCAAACAATGCGCGGAATTACTCAAAGGCTGATAATGAAATGAACATGTGTTTGCGTCTATGAATGAATGTGTTTGTGTTCTACACACCAGACTTTGTGATCTAGAGGCACCGCACTTCGCATGTATTTAAAGGATAAAAAAAGTATACCTAGACGGATTTTTTTGAAACTTTAATTAAAAATCATGCTAACATTTGGAATTTTACTGCGATAACTTTCGAAAATATTGATGCACAAGAGCTGTTTTTTAAATCCTTTTAAAAATTACTTTTTTTCGTTGATAACAATGTTTTAACCTATAAATTCAGTTTCTATTTTAAATGAATTTAAAAAAAAAATATTTTCCAAAAATTAATTTCTCTCAAAAAGAAAGAGTTTAACCTGCAAAAGCATGCTAAGAGTGCATCAGTGATTGCCGTCATTTTGACAAAAACTCAAACTGAATAATTAAATTAACTTTTATTGAAATTGAACCGAGGAAAGTTTGACGTTCAGCACGTATTTAGGAAGTGTAATGTTAACAAACAATTATAAAATGTGATATTTTCAAACTAATTCCATGGCAGATGATTGGGAATGGCAGAGATAAATACAGCACAATGAACAAATAATCATAAGGCTTCTATAATAATACGAGTTACGTGACTACCGAAGTTTAAATATATTTGGCTGAGAAGTTGTAAAGGCAGAAGGGCACATAATCTAATTGAAAATTTTAAAATGCATTACCCCTGGCGGACCAGCTGATCGCCAAATGCGGCTAGTTAAATTTATATTTTGAGCATGCAAGTCTTTGTTTTATCTTTATGTTTCACTTTTTTTTAGAGTTTAATTGGGTCGATCCTATTTTAGCCCACCTCTGACGCCAATTTAAAAACTCGCCAAATTATCAGCGATAATGATTTTAAAATGGCAACCCTGACAACATCTAAAAAGAAATGCGTCAACCCTACGGAACCTCATTGGTTGATTTAAACTCCGTTAGAAAACTTTAATCTTATTGGTACTTTCAAATACCTTCGATTTGGCGTAATTTTGAAAAATTGGCGAGATTTTGAAAAAGTCGCCAGAGGTGGGCTAAAATAGGATTTTACCGTTTAATTCTTGGAAACCAAAAGAGGGCTTTTATAATAAACTCTTAATTTCTTGAGAGCACTTTTGGAATATCTATAAATAATTTATAGCATTTATTACCATAGTTAAACAGAAACCACCTTCCCACTACTCTTGTAATTGAAAAAAAAATCAGCTACCTCGAAATATCAATAGTATGTGATGAATTTCTAGTAAATCTTCCTTTTCAACAATTTATTTATTTATATTTTTATACTAATTGTATATTTTTATAAACACCCAAAGAAATATGAAATTATTTTAAATATTCAATTTGAATCATTAAAGACAAGAAAAGTCAAAACAAGATGCTAAGAATATACCCAAAATTTATTTCAACTATTTACAAACAGTCAACAATAAAACTGTATGATACAAACTTGCAAGAATGAATTTCCATTTTCCTATGATGAAAATAGAGTGCAAATAAACATGCAGATGCAATGGCACCTTTAAAAACTGGAATAATGAAAAAATTGAATACTAAACATCTTCACAAATAATAAAGTATGATCATGTCGAAACTACAACAATTCAATAACTACTACATTAAACTGTATCCATAAATGAAAAAAGAATGAAAAAGCCAGTTGTGGAAGATGAAGAGCTCTCGGTAGAAAAATTGCTGGCATACAAAAGTGGAATACATTTTAAAATTTATTCTTTATAAGCATAATTTAACAAACTTCTACTGTAATGATATAGAATAAACTACTATACAAAGCATGTAAGGCAGATCCTAGGCATATCGGATTTGTATTTCCTTCTAGATATAAGCATATATTTGTTAGATCTTAAGAGTTATCAATTCACAATCTGAACAATCACATTTCTTAAAAAGGTCCCATTAGAGCAAAACACTGAGATATATATTTCTGATATACTTCTAAACATATTCAGATATACTTCTAAACATATAAAACTTCATATTTCATTATCAGTTATTATTGCAAACATGGTTACTTCAGGAAATACAAAGTAGCAATAAAAATTAGTCCTCTATAATAACATTCTGCAATTATGTTACTCAAAAGTGAACTTAATTGCATTGTTATGAAAGCAATCAAAATTTTATAAAAAATTTTAACAGTTCCAAGATTAAATTAAAATGAACAGAATCTTAGGTTTAAAGTGATTTTGTTTTTGATTATTGCATATCACTTTATGATAATAAAGTGATTAAAACCTTAAAAAGAACTTATCTGGAAGGCTTCCAATACGTTATCTAATTTTGAATTATCTATGAATACCAGATTCGTATCCTAAGCAGAAATTTCATTTTATTATTTATTGCTTGTACCTAATTTGGACTTCTAACTACATCAGATTTAGAATAATCTGTACATAACATACAAATATGTAAATAAAAATACAGTTCACACTTAACATTATTAAAGAATGCACTTTTTACATATCATGACAAGGCATATTGCTTTTACGCAACTCTTCTCCACCATTTTATATTGAATTCAAGTTTTAAATTTAATACTCTCTCATGTCCCCCCCCCCAAAAAAAATCAAAAAATAATTACTAATAGCAGAAAACAGACAGATGCATACACTATTTGAACACTATAAAAAAATTATAATTTTAGATGTTTTGAATACTATTATTAATGACAGTTTTTCACACCTGCAATAACAATAAAAAGTATTTTATACACATGATGTGCAAAAAGAATTTTGTTAATATTTCATCTCTCAGATGGAAAAAAAAATTATTCACACAACTGGCTTAATGAATATTGATTATTGAGCATGAGTTGAACAATAATCAGGCTCATTTTCATATAAATATATATGTACAGTACAGAAGCACAATTCGATGTCTCACGGTTGCACAGATTCATGTTCCATATATGTTCAGTTTGTTACGGTGAATGTAGAGTTCAAAATTTCACATTATAATCATTCTATTAGATATGAAATGCATGCCATGTATGGCTTTATAATCAATTTTCTGAGGAACTAATCAAAAGCACCCAAATAACAATTATGATATATATATTCTTTTTGTAACATTAACATAACTACAGTATTTTAGATATTAAGTACATAACAAGCAAATTATAACAGCTGATGACATTAACTAATTTTTAGAATTAATAGTAGATCAATTTCAAATTGATCAGAAAACATATTTGGCAATTATCAGAAAGCTTATTTGGCAATTACATATTTAACTTTACATCAATCAATGAAGAAAACCTGTTTTATTAAATTATGCACTCAAATAGAAAAATTCAAATTTGCCACTAGTACCTTTATACTCTGCCTTATTTTCTGAAGAAAGTCCCTTAAAAATACAACAAACTTCTCAATAAAATCTCCAAACTGTTATTTTACATACAGGAAAAATGCAAGTCATTATTTTGGATATTATAATGAATCATCAATAAAGAACAATGTATGCATAGTTTTAAATTTGTATTCATTTTCAAAACTAGAAAATTACTTAAAACATACCAGAAATGCTATGTTCATAAAAGCATGCAATTTTATAGAAAATAAGCATATAGCTCGTTTCTTTTACGAGTAGTAATTGGCCAAAGTTTATTCAATTCAATATTTTAAAAATAGAATCTGATCAAAATATATATTTAAGTATAATAAGTTAAGAGATTTTTCAAAAAAACATTTTAAGATAGAATTCTAAATAAATACTTAAATGAAAAACTACAATTATGACCTATTTACACACATGTATAATTATTGCTAGTACATGCCCAAAAATCTTTGAGCATAATATTTGCATATATTTTCAGTTAAGACATTTATTTGCCTAGAAGTTTTCTCCCTGAAATTTGTATGCATTTGAATACATACAAACTCCCTGTATTTGAATGGAATTAAAATACTGGAGATCAAAATGGACATATTAGAGATTCAAAAGTAAGGGATGGGGATTATTTTTTGATAATTCATTCTCAGTTCACTTTGATTTCTTTGTCAGATACTATGTCCAGAGTTAAGGTTTTGTAGTAAAGGAACTTGATAGACATGATACCAGGTACGAGGGGTAAAGGACAGACAACTGCTAAATCACGAATGGGAAAAAATGCAAATAAGCATTACCTTATATATCTATAATTTTTATATTCTTTTAACCAAAATTTTATACAAGTTTTAAGATACCTACAGCTCTGAATGAAAAATGTTACCTAAAAAAATCATATTTGATGTGTACCACCAAGCCTCAGTTATGCCAGTTAAATACTAGTTATTAATCAAATGCATAACAAAATAGGTACAATCAAATGTGAGCAACAAAAAATGCTAACAAAAGGGGGGAAAAATCTAAGTTTTCCCATGTATAAGTTTAAATATAAAATGCATAATACTATATTATATAACTAAATATTTCACAAAAGTATTTTACTTAAATTTAAGCTATGAAATTTATAAAATAATATACATAGAGCGATATTTTTGATAACTCATAAGAAATCAGTCTATCAAATGTCATTTTATCCAAAGTGCTAATTAAAAAAATTTCTCTTTGCTCATTCCTTTCATTTGCACAGAGGAATATGAATACTCATAATTAAAATATTTGAATCTCAACTTGCAAAAATACTTCACAGGATTTTTTCACAAATATCCGAGAAATCAATGAAAATATGCACGCAAAAAAAGCTTTACACACATTTAATTTTTTTAAAAAATACCCATGTATAATTTTCAAATAAAAAAAAATTCTGACAGTGTAAACAGAATAGCACCATACAAATTTTATGTTGCAAGTGCAGATTCTTTGAAACTAAAAGATTTGCAAATGGAATATAAGTTAAATTTTATATATAAATGCATATTAAATGAACATACATTAAACTCATACTTTACAGATTATAATTCAATTTAAATTTTAAATTCATTTTTTCATTAAAACTTCAAAGGAATACAAGACATTTTAGTATATACTAATAACATCCAATCAGACCAATATTTAAACAATAAATTATGAAATTGAGCAATTTTTTTTTTTCCTCCTAACTGAAAAGAAAAAGTTGCCTAATAGTTGATTTTGAGTATAAAAAGGTTTTTTTTTAATTATATTTTAAAAGGGGGGTATAATCTACTTTAAAAAAAATTCTTTAATAGATAATTTTAATACTAAAAAATACTATTTTATTTTCACCTCTCTCGCAATTATTTTAATTAATATTAGGAATCTTTCAGTTTTTTTCCCCCTTCAAATGCACAAACAATGGCACAATATAAATGGAATTAAAATTGAATAAATTGCTTAACTGATAATTAAATCCTGAAAATATAACAGTGATGTCATCAAGAATAAGAAGGTATATAAAAGTAGTAAACAAGCATATTAAGAAATGACTGAAAAATGTTACAAAATTTCATCTTTACAAAGAAGTTTAAATTTTAAAAAAAAATTATTAAAATAGGAAAAAAATCGACTGAATGGAGTTTGATTTATTAAAGTATCACTATCTTAATTACCTGCACTATAAATTAAATGGCAGGAACATGTACAGTGACATGCCTAACACATTATTACATTTAAGAAAGAGGTAAATCAATAATTCATTAACAATAAATATGTATAGAGTCTAGAAATGATCAAAACACACTTCTAAGTGTACACTTAACATAAAAATCAGTGTATATTGGACATCAATATAAATTAATATATAATTTAAGACAAGGGATTAACTTTCTGTTGCATCTTATCTTACTTCTTCCAAGTGCAATTATAAATTAGATATTTTTATTATTATTTGTAATCTACAGTTGAGTCTGAAGTAGAATAATCATTTTTTTTTTTCAATAATAAACTATAATTTTGACATGATAAAAATTCCTTGCATCACACTTTAAATAGAAATAATTTCCCATATTTAAATAAAATATGATTAGCTGTCATGAAAGCATTAATAATTAAATAATCCTTCTTACTGGTAGAATGCATTTTTAAATTTAATAAGATGAATTGTAACAGCAAAATTAGCCAAGATTATTTTTCATATAAATTTTATGCATATTAGTTTTTTCACATAAGAAATGTCTTGTATAAATCTGCAGTAAAAGTATCAAACGACTTTTGTAAAACTAGGAAGACAAGTCTTGATATAAATTCAGAATGAAATTCATAATATCAGTCATTTGTTGTCAAAACAACTGTTGACCAAATTGAATCATTCTTAACAAAATTCATTTTATTTAAAAGAAAATAGTCACACTCAATGGAAAAATTAATTTATCTGTCTTAAAATTAAAATGAACAAGTTTTTTGAAGAAAATTATCTAGAAACAAAGAATATATTTTCATCTTAAAAAGAAAATGATATAATCATCCCATAAAGGCAAGAGATCAATTATTCTCAGTAAGTTTTTATGTAACTATCTAACTCAATTGAAAACTCATCACCATAATCAAGGAATACTCTACAATTAACAAATGAAAGGAAAATATGAGACTTATCAAATTAAGATGGTTTAAATTATTTTGGTTAATAATTGGATAGATATCTACAGCTGAAGCTTCAAAATCTCAATTACTATTACTATACAATTTCTCCATACATCATAGTTTAAGAAGCCCAGTTTACAAGAAAACTGCATGAAATTGAAATAGTTTTCTAAAAAAATGTAATACTCTTAACATGTAAGCAAAATATGAACTTTTTAAGATTAGAAACTCATGAAAATATTTTAAAACATTACTATATGTATAAAAAAACTATTACAGAATACTAAGATTTAGTTAATGATATAATGATGTTTGGAATGAAAAAATAATAACTTCTGGTCTTTGTAGCTTGCTCCAGCTTAGATCTCTATTCTATCATATCAAAGTTGTAAATATTTATCTCCTCCGCATTCTATGATGTGCCCAACTAGCAAATTAGATAACTGAATTTTTAATAAATTTGCAATAAAGCAACAGTAATAAATAATTTCAAACTAACAAAACTTAAATATCTCAAATGCTCTCTGATTATTATAAAAATTAAAATAAATTCATAGATCAAGGTGTTAAAAGCAATAGTTTTTGATTACTAATCTGGCACTTTACATGTAAACAAAATATAACTTTTCAATGCTAAGAGGATGATGATCAAATATTTCTGTTGTTATGTTATAAGTAGATGTATCTTGTAGGATTTTTTTCTTCTTCTTTTGTCTTTTAAATTCAAAACATTGATTTCTGTTCTGTAATTGCAAATTCGACACATAGTAATACTCTTTAATATCTTCTATATATTAATAATCCTCAAAGCTTGCAAAAATATTATGCAATGATCCATTATAAGACATATCTTTGTAGCAGTTTCATGACTTCAGCTTTTTAAAAATAATTCCTTTCCACTAAAGGTTTCATACCTTGGAAAGTATTTTTAATACTATACATATTCTAAAAAAGAAGCAATAAAAATTTAATTACAATTTTTTTTGCACTAACTTCAAATTAATAATAGTAATTAGCTTCAAATTGAGTAAATTGGACACATTACCTAAGAAATAAATACATATTCAGTTCAAGAATCTGCTTTATTTTTCATCAATTTATTCCATTTTTTTAATGTAAAATAAACAATTTTACCTTTCTCAATTCTAATAATCAACTGGGGGAAAAACAAAATTGTCAATTAATGAAAAAGTACCTTTAGACAGAACATTATTTATGGAACCATTTACTTATCTGCATTAACTAAACATCACAATAAAAAGAAAAACGTAAATCCTCATTTAAGAACATTGGATGCTACGAGACAAAAATTATATTGACTGACATAAACAAATATTTAAATGAATATTTCAAGATCAAATTGAAGAAAAAAAATGTCACCATATGAAAACAGTAACAAATAGATTAAAGATGATTTATCCATTAATATACATGCAATGCAATGCAAAAATTTGCTGCCAAAATTTAGCTGAGGATTCTGGCTATAATGAAGCCAGTATTTCAAAACTAGAAATCTGAACACAGAATTACAAATTCTTATTGGAATCTGTAAAGAAAGAGCCTTGAATATACACAGAGAATACAAGAAATACATAGAAAAAGTACGTAAATTATTGCTACCTACACATAACTCAAAAGATTGTCAAAACTTGATTACACCTAGACATTAAACAAAAAATATGTTAATGATGAAAACCTTTAGAAAAGAAATGTCAGAAAAGGTTTAGAGTAATATGATATGTACTTTAAATGTCAAATTCGGAAGGAACAATAGAGTTGAACAGATGGCTCTCAATGCAAAATAAAACAGCCTGCATTACTAATATGAGCAAAAAGTATAGTTAAAAACAAAAATTTTACCAAAATGAACCAATGGTAGGATTTGATAAATAAGAACAATTTTAATAACCCTAAATCCTATTCTTTTAAAATTTATTTTAGCACCTTTAGAAAAACCCTTGTCCAAGAATATGATTTTTAAAACATTTTATGATACTAATGCTATAAAATCTAAAGAAAAATTTATTACTAAACTACTACAAAAACTTATTGCATATCTTAATAACTATTATAATACATTAAAAACATTCTTAAAAACACACAGCTTTAAAGTTTCATTATAATGCCATGGCAGCTAACAGCGGAAGAGCAATAAAATCACAATATGAATACATGGGAAAAAAATGAGCAGTATTTATATTTCAGGGGCGATACACATCATAGGCATCAAAAGACTATTGAAGAATAAAGAGTTACAATACACAAATAATCCCTGGCAATAAATTTATCACAGAAGTATAAAAGAAAAAAGTCTTATACAGGATGCTCATAAAAGCGACTTTATGATAATTCTAAGTAAATGGTTTAAAATAACTACTGAATTACTATTCTATTATTTCAAAAAATTAATCATTAACACAGCTTAGATGAAATAATTTATGAAAAAGATTGACAAGATAAAAATACAAAAAAGTGCAATCAAGGTAAATACATAATCATGCAAAAAATTAAGACATGGCACACAAAAAAAAATAAGAAAAATATTTAAGGCTATTATTTGTTAATGCTCAGAACTTTATATATAAAATTCACCCCTGAACATTAATATAATAAACAAATTATCAAGAGTTGAAAAGCAAAAAGAACAAAATATACATTCAGCAACAAGACAAAATTACAAAATACGCTGTGCAGTAGATGTCTTCAGATGGCAGTTTCCATTTGTGTAATTGATGCACAATCCAAACATGTTTGTGCATAATAAGTAACAGTAATTAATAGAATGAAATGTAACAAAACTCAATAAGTCTTAAAAAGAACATATTATAATAATGAAATCACAGCTTGCAAGAAGTACTCATGGCACTTCATGTTGCACAGAGAAGTCTGTCGGGGCTATTATCAAATATTCTTAGTTAATAGCAAGGTGCTTCAGTTTAACACTGTGCAATTTTTGTGATAAATGTAATGTCCCAAAAAACTTTGTCATAGAAATATTACTTTGTTAGAAATGAGTCCAATAGAATGTTGGCTCCAAAAGTGGGCAACTCTAGAACAGAGAACCCTGCAAGTTGAAAAAGTAGCTATTATCTGGTACTCCCAAAAACTATTATTGAATGCTTCTGAAAAGAGTAAAAAAGAAAAAACTATTATTAAACATTTATGATAGCAACAAATGGAGAGAGGGGAAAAAAATTGTACATGATATGCAAGAATAATCATTTCACACTCAGTTATTTGGAAACTGAATTAAGAAAAAACATTGAAGTTTCTTAAATTGGGGATTTTGGATCAGAGATAGAACACTTTCTCGGCTTTTGAAAAAATAAGATATGTCTGTCCTTCTGATTAATAATGAAGTTAAACAAGATTAGTTACCAACAACAAATTTAAATCAAATCTATAGAGATGGAGAAGAGAAATGAAGCAAATCTATTTACAAGATAATTAGAGATTCTAACATATTAGTTCCAAAAAGAAGTGAAATATTAACTCTTTTCAGATTATATCTGCACCCATTAGTTAAAAAAGAATCTGCCCCCCCCCCTTATTTTGACAAGTACAAGAGCTAGGATTTGACCAAACAGCACTTTTTAAACATTTTATTAAAAAATTGGATATATAGCAATTAAATCTAATACTATAATA
>JAPMOQ010040745.1:4267333-4281525 GCA_026543055.1 Argiope trifasciata | reverse complement strand
AAAACTTGGCACCTATTTTAGGAAATATATCTAATCAAGAAGGAAAATAGCTTACATCTTTACGAATTTCTCGAACCAAAGTATAAAATGCATCATCTACTCCCATCCTTGTCTTTGCAGATGTTTCTATAAATGGAATACCATAACTTTTAGCAAGCTCTGCTGCTCCATGCATATACACCATCCTCATTGGAAGATCACATTTATTTCCAACCACTAAAAAAAACATTTTTTTAAAATTGAAGTTATAAATTTGCATATTATATGGACAGGAGCATATACTTAAAAAAAATAAAATCATTAAATGACCGATCATAAAACTTTTTATAATATGTATATTAAGGAATACACAAATTGAAATGAGTATGCAAATTAGTTTCAGGGGGGGGGGGGGTGATCAATTAAGGTATATAAACTTTCTTTGAAAAAAAATAATTCACTGGAAAAAAATGATTGAAATTTTTAAAAATATCTTAACAGAACTATTTTATTTAGAAATGAAACAAAAGTTTATTAGCAGCAAAGTAACTGTAGCATCTAATGACAATTAATAGTTCTAAAATTCTGTTTTGATTAAATGCTGCCTTTTTATATTACATAATAAATTTACATATATTGAAATAGCTGTAACTTAATCAGTATTTTTATCAAGCATTATTAATTCATAAAAACAATTCTTTATTGTTTAATACATATATAGAACATTTTTTTATACCTTTTTCTTGCATACAAAATTTCAATTTTGATGCAAATAAGAATAATAAATTATATAAATTTTGATACAAGACTTAATTGAAAAAATTTTAAAGAATATTTTAGAACTCAACTATTTAAATTTTAAAAATTAGAAAGTTTATCAGCAAAACAATTTGAAGAAAACAAAAACAATATATGCATCACATTAAATAGAGGAATTACAAAATTTCTAAATATCAACATTTAAACTATCAATTTATGATTTTAAAAATATATAAATAAAATCTGAATCTTAATATACATCAGCAAATTCAGTACAATGACAAACTGATATTTTGTAAGATAGTAAAAGTACAAACTACTTAATATATGTTTCAATTACTATGCACATAAACAAAACGAAAGAAAAAAGCATTTTAATAAAAAAAAAAAATCATCATTAAAGCAATAAGAACTACAAATTTAGTTATAATTCATAAATCATTTGAGAAAAGGTACGTTTTAAAAAGTTTCTTTATAATAAAGCCTGTATTCAGCTGAAACATTTTATTCTCAGAAAATCACAGGGGAAAAAAACTTTACATTGAATTACGTATGACATATGAATTCAAAAGTTCAAAAAGTTATACTTACAAACCATAGGAACATCATCAGCATCCTTCACCCGTTTTATCTAAAACAGAAAAAAAAAGAATTTACACATGTTAATGCCAATGAATTTCAAACAAGACTCTTTACATATCATATGTGAATATTTGGTGTGGGAGAAAAAATATGCATGTCCCAATATAAAAAATTATAATATAAGGGAAAGTATACATAAAACACTAAGTAAAGATTTAATTTCGAAAAAACACCATACAAAAATTAACCCCTTTTACTTCTATAATCATTTATGACAATTAAGCAAAAGCAAATTTGCATAAATAAATATTTGTATATGCTTATTGCTATCATTAACAATTAAGGGAATTTCTGAAAATTAATTAATTCTTTTCACAATGATTAATGAGAAAAAAAAACGATTCTTCACTATTAAAAGTAATAATAGTGATACAGTAAATGAAAGAAAAAAATATTATATAATGCCTTTTGTCCTTCCAAATTATGGTTTTAAAAAAATTTCCCAGACACAAATAATTGATTATCTAAATATACTAAATTTTATATGTACTTAAAAAAATTGTTGCAACAAACCTAAAAAAACAATAGACGAAAAATAACATTATACAAAACTAATTATAAAAATAATTCACAAATGAATAAAAACAATATGGAAACAGAAAAAAGGAAATGGACAATTTCCATGTGTGTAAATTGTCAAGATTTAATAATATAATTTAGAAAATTCTATGAGATAAGCATAAATTACTTCTTCCTATAATATGAAAACATGTCTAATTATATCAAAATTTGTAAAGACTTTAGGTTCTAAAGAGGGGGAAATAGCTAAAAACAGATCACTTTTTGATGAATAAAAAAAAAAAAACTGTCAGCAAAACTGACAAGTAAAATAATTAAAATGTAACTTTTTGATCTTTCTGCTCACATGCATTTTTTAATACATGAAACACTTAAAGAAATCATAAAGGGGCATACCTGCTCTCTGTACATGCTGATGTCTTCATAAGATTTGGCATTATTGACAGCAAAAACTAAAAGAAAACCTTCACCTGTTCTCATATATTGATCTCTCATAGCACTAAATAAAGAAAATAAGTTAAGAATCACATAATTGATCTCAAACATATTAATACACAAAAATAATTACTATACAATATAAACATACGACTCAATTGCATTATATGGTAAAATATTCTTAAATACCTTAATTATCATGTATAAGTTCTTGGAAGCAAGTTTGAATGAATGAGCTATTTGAAATTATTACCACAATGAAAAACATACTAAATAAGCGGTTCACTTTTATTCTGAAATTTGTGAGAAATATTGATTGAAGTTTTTTTTAAATGTAATAAACTGAAAAATATGTAACAGAGCTTAAAAAACATGAAAAGATTTGAGTTATATAAACAGCCTATTTCAGATATATATTTATATTTTAATAAACAATACTGGAAAAGTTTTTTGTATTGCTAATAAATAACTGAATTGTTTTGAAATAATTATTCAATACTTTTATATTTAATAACTATCATTCAATATGAGAGTCTTTAAATTAATAACCAAGATAATCTTCGAAGAAAAATGCTTGTTCAAATTATTAATGGGCTGGATTTTACTTACAATGTACTTAGTACTCAGTACTTAGTAAGTTTAAGAAAAAAATATCTAAATCATTCAAATACTTACATAAAGAGATTAAGAAATTTTACTCTACTTCAAAACAATGAACAGAATGTTGTTTACATTAAGTGTAAAGCAAAAATTCACTAGAAAAATTATAGAAAATTCTACTGCCCATGAAATGGCTTCAACGAAGTACAAGAAGAAACATTTGAAAATCTGAACAGTTATTTTAAATTTTGATTTTTCTAGAAGTTTTAAAATTACACAGGTCTAGAAATTTGACACAAAAATTTTGAAAGTCCATTTAGTTAATTCCATAGTTATTAATATTACCTATACTCTTCTTGACCTGCAGTATCTAAAATGTCTAAAAGGCATGTTTCACCATCTATGACAACTTGTTTCCTATACGAATCCTCTGTGAGCACATAAGAAAAAGGCAAAATAATTAATATTTGCATAATATTTTGGACTAAAAAAAAATCAAAATATACAAAATGCAAAAAGAATGCAAGAATTATTTTAATAGAAAAAACACAAATAAATGTAGATTTATTTAATATTATTTGAAAATAACTTGACATAACCTTCAGATAAATGATTATAAGCAAATACTGAAACACCAGTATTATAGGTACAAAAGATGAATTGAAACTGTCTTCAATAGATATTTTTAATGCAATTCAGGTAAAACAAATTGAAATCTGAAAAATATTTATTATTCTTTACATAATATTAAAAAATCTGCAGAACTTCAGTTTTTTTTACCCAGTATTCTGTACTGATTATCAAGAACATTTCTTTTTGTGTTTTGAAAAAGTAAGAGATATAATCTGATACAGTGATTAATAAGTAAACATTTTAAATCAAACTGCATAAATGATTTATAAAAGTAATTTTTCTTTTCTTAAAAAAAGGATCTTACCAGCCTATACAAGGAATTACATATTTTGTTGCTTTCACCTTCACTGATAAGACAAATAGACTTGCAATTGATTTTAAGGTTTCACATTAAAATCAGTAATAGAAACATGCAACGATGTGCAGATATTTTAAATTATCAAGTAGTCATAAAATAAATTCATTTTCGTGAGTGTATTCTTACATTCTAGTTTCATTTATAAACTAGGCTGTTCCAGAGCAAGCTTGAAATAGAAGATTCTATTTTTATCACTGTTCCTTCGGTAAAGAGAAGATGAGTCAAGGGTGCATAAAAATTATATAAAATTAATAATGACAATGTTTCAGAAGAATTTTAGAGCAAATATTAGTTCAAAGGATTTTCTGCTCTATATCTCATTTTGACCTCAACACTCCTCAATCAAGAATTACTTCCAAAATCAAGGCACTCAGGAAATCAAAATAACATTACACATAAATAGGTTATCGCAGCAGCTCGGATAATAGTGGATTCACACTAAAGTCCCTCAGAACAGGGGGGAAAAAAATCATTTTAGGGTATGGAACAAATAAAAATTTACCATTTTCTCAGGAAATATTAAAAAATTCTTTTTAAAGCAGCTATTCATTGATGACGAGAAATAATTGGTTTATAAGAGTGTTGTGCACCAAAAAAAGATATTGGTCTTGATAGAAATCATTTTCCAATCTTATAAATTGAACATTATAAAAAAAAAAGCAATTCATAATATCTACATAATAATTTCAATTTTCATAAACCATCTGAATTTGCCTATTGCAAAAAGAACTGAATTCCATCACAAAATTGAAAGATAACATAAATATGACCTTCTTTTAAATTATTGTGGTTAAGCTAGATTTGGTTAGTAACTCTCCCCACCACCATCATCTATAATTTCGCTATAAAACTTCATGCTTCTTTCCCTACAAAATTCCTTGTAAGATATAATATTTAATTCAGATTGAGTTAAAAATCAGCACCTTATTCCTTTTTCTGACAATAAAGAATGTGCTTTGATGAACAGGAGGAAAAAAATTATGTTCACGAAAGGCTGTATAAGACCTTAGAATAAATCATAAGACAAATTTTATAGGATCTTTGTATAGATTGAATGGTCCTCTTAGGAATCATTCAATTTATACAAAAAAATAATTCATTAAAAGAAATCTGACAACAGTACAATAATAAATATTGAATTAAACCAATTTCCCGAAGTTCTTTCCAAAATATTTACTACACAAATATTTTTAACTCCTAAAAGAATGCTCTCCAACGAAAAGATAATATATTTCTTCAATTTCGGACATAGTAAGAATGACTTCAACAACTATCCCAAATATTATTTATAACATTCTGAAATGTAGGCATATTGCATTTTCTTACGGTAAGTTTAAATCTCAAAACATTTTTTGAGATCTAGCAATGCTTATTTAATATCTAATTATAATTCATCTTTCAGCACTTAAGTAACAAATAAAATACAGTATAAATATACTGAAACCATAATTTTATCTAAACGTTTTAAAAGAATTTAAATATTTAACTTTCATGTTTTTAAATGTTAACAAAAATATATTTGATTCTGCCAATACAATATTTAGCATTATACATAACAGAGATTTCTTAAAACACAGCTACTTATGGCTACTGAAATGAATTGCTGACAGAAGATGCAGACAAATCAATTAAAAAAATTATTAGCTTTGTTATCATAAAAATTTGTTATTAAAGATTTTACAAACTATATTCTGAGTAATATAATATAGAACTTTAATGAGTTCAATGATCAGAATTGGGTACTTATTTATAATAGTTATATAAGTATATTAGTCATCTAATTAGTTATGTAGGCTGCATTTGGCAAGTTCTGTAAAATAATTTTTTAAAATAGTTTCTTTTGAAATTCTCAATATACTATCATAATTAAATATAACACTAAAAGGCATTAGTAATAATAGATAATTTTTCAAAAATTTAATTATGTCAGATATTTTCAAAAGTTAAGCAACTTTATAAAGTTATTAAAAATCTTTAACATGATGATACTATTGATAAAGTTGCCGAAATATGGAACTAAATTGATCAGTCATTAAAAAAAAAAAAACAGTTTGCCTAATGGTATTACCTCAGGCCATAAAACATCTAAATATACTGCTACACATTAAATTACAAAAAAAAGCTGTCAAAATCATTAATTCAAAAAAAAATTAGATATATTAACTCCTCAAATATATAATATGCTTAATCTTCATAAAATATAAAAAAATTCAAAGATACTGAAAAATCACTATTGCTCAGTTACATATGATTTTAAATACAAAAATTCATCTTACCTATGGTAGGATCATATTCATCAACAAAGCTGAAAAAAACAAATAAGAAATCATAGAAATTTGGAGTTATAAAAAATAAAATCATACAAATATCATTGATAAATATTTGAACAAGATTTTTAGAAGTATATATTTTTGTATATATATTTTAAAATTATCTTCATTTAAAAAAAATCAGAAATCCTCATAAATGAATTTAAATTCATCTTTAAAATTTTTTTAACTACAGGTTTCAAAAATCCATACATACTGATTTTGTATTAGCTGAATAGTCAAGGCACTCTTTCCAACGCCTCCAGCTGAAAGCCAAAAATTTCAGAGTTAGCATTATAAAGTTTAAATAAAATTAATTTTATATCACTGCAGATACAAATATACACAAAAATTATTTTTTATCAAGAACAAATTTCATTTATTGCAGCTCCAGTTAAATTAACACTGCATTCTGTTGCAGCATTATATAGAAGTAGAATTATAATCAAATGAATAACACAATAGCTGATGCCTACACTAGAGTAAAAAAGGTATTGTTTTTAAATCAATTGAAATTACAGTCTCTTTTCAAATCTCTGAATAATGGGACTGCAGGCAATACTCAAACGTATTGCGCAACATTAATAAAAGCTGAAACCTGAAGATCAAAATGACTTGGTAAATTTTCTCAAGTTGTCCTCCTGCTGCATGGCAACAATAAAACAACACACATATAATAATAAAAAAGAGAGAGAGAGAGAAAAGAATAGCAACAGAAGCATAGATGAGAATTATGAGATCATTCTGCTTGATTGTTCAGATTTATTCCCATAAGACAAACATATTTGGTGTGCTCAAAAACATATGGCGACAATTTTTCAATTGGAATATGTCAAAAATTTATGCAATACAGTAAAATCTCGTTACAACGAATTCCGTTACAACGAAAAATTCCGTTATAACGAAATTTACAGAAGTCCCTACCGAAACCCTATTAAAACAATGTTAAATGAATCTCGATATAACGAAATTATCAAATTAAGAAAATCTCGTTATAACGAACTACTCAGACCTTCTTCGTGTTTCTATCAACTTATTTCCGAGGTGTTTCCACACCATCTCCGAGGAAAAAGATATCCCGAAGCAGGTGCTGCGATTTACTGCTCCTCGGGTCGAAAGGGTACGCAGCTGCGTGATAAAAGTTGGTGGCGGGTAGTGTAACTAAGAAACAAAAACAGATTTTTCCGAGAAGTAAACAAAAAATTGTCGCGGTGCGAAACAAAACTGATTATTGGTTCCTTTCTCAATAAAAAAAAGTCTCTAGCCTTTCGCGTAGTGTAGATTGTCAGACAGGAGTGAGAAGTGTTACGAAAAGTAAGGTTTATGCGTACTCTACAGCTCGATAAGTGATGGCTCCTTCTGTGAAAGGGAAACAGTTTTCTTTGGAAGAAAAGAAAAACATCATATCCGAGGTAGACAATGGAATTAAAAAAGGTGAGGTGGCTAAAAAGTAAGGCATTTCTCCATCAACATTGTCAACTTTTTTAAAAGATCGTGAAAACATTTTTAAGCAACTGCAAACTTCTGTTCTTGGCCCTCAAAGAAAAAGGTTGCGTAAAGTCCAATTTGAAGATGTTGATAAGGCAGTTTTTAAATGGTTTCAAGATGTTCGGTCCAGAAATGTTCCATTGACCGGACCTTTAATCCGAGAAAAAGCCTTAGAGTTTGCTAAGATGCTGGGTGTAGAAAACTTCAGTGCTAGTTTTGGATGGTTGATTCGCTTTCGAGAGCGGTACGGAGTGGTTATGAAATCCATATCTGGGGAGGCGAATGACGCGCCGATGGAATCGGTCAACGAATGGAGAAAAGAAGTGGCAGCCCTCATAAAAAAATACAGCCCAAATGATGTGTTCAATGCTGATGAAGCTGGAGTTTTTTTTCAGCTTGAGCCGAGAAAAACCTTGGCCTTAAAAGTGACAAATGTGTTGGGGGGAAGGCTTCAAAGCAACGAATCACTGCCCTCTTTTGCTGTAACAAATCCGGAACAGAGAAGCGATAAGTTCTCATCATTGGCAAATCCGCAAAACCTAGTGTTTTAAAAACTGTAAATCATTACCATGCATTTACAAATCAAACAGAAAAGCATGGATGACGCAATCTATTTTTAATGAATGGCTCATGGATTTTGATAAAGATATGAAAAAGAAGAGGAGGAAAATCCTTCTTCTCATTGACAACTGTACTCCCCATAATAATCCTCCAAAATTGGATAACATCCATATGAAATATTTCCCGCCTAATTGCTCATCAAAGCTTCAACCTCTTGACCAAGGTATCATCCGAGCAATAAAATCCCGCTACAGAACCTTTTTACTGCGTCAAATTATGTGCGATTTGGAGAAAAACGTGGATAAAAAATGCAACATTAAGGAAGCTATTGAATGGATATGTGGATCTCGGGATGACATCAGTCAATCCACAATAGGCAACTGTTGGAAACATTCAACCCATTCAGTAGACGATGATTCAGCTCCAGAGGATGCCGATTTAGAAGAAGAGAATCCAAACGAAACTCAGCAATCGGAGTTGGAAGAAATTTGGAACGCCACAAAAGAGAAAGCTTCGATTTCAGATGAGGTTGATTTGAACGATTATATCGATGCAGATGACAACGTCCTAACATGTTATGAACTGACAGAAGAAGACATCGTTCAATCCATTAAAGACGACAGGAGTGATGCTGATGACGAAAGCAGTGAAAATGAAGAAACTGTAGTAAAAGACAATGCTCCAACTGTTACTTCAACAGAAGCGTTAGCGAGTTTGGAGACATTGCGATCATTTATTAATTCACAAAGTAATGAGCCGGACTTGATTTTTTCAAGCATTCACCACCTTCAAAACTACTTAGTTTCTAATGTGACGACTAACCTTGTACAGAAAAAGATCCCGGACTTTCTAAAATAAAATTTTTATTTCTTTGCAATCTGTTTTTTAAAGGTGATTGCTTCCCTAGAGGTAAGTCATTTTTTTCATATTTTAGATGATAGTAGCCTCCACGTTCTTGAAAAGCAGTTTTTCATGGTTGGTTTTGATAATTTCTTAATCTAATTGTTTCTTATGTTCAATTTTGGAAATTCCGTTACAACGAAATATCTATTATAACGAAAAAATTTTATGGTCCCGTGAAGTTCGTTGTAACGAGATTTTACTGTATAATCAAAAAATAGCAATGGACTTCTATGAACATGGGATACTGTAAATAATGTCAAAATGGTATAAATGCTTAAAGAATTGTGAACAGTACTTCAGATTTGCGAAATATTTTCCCACTTCATATTTTATTGACTGCACTAAATAGTTTCATATTAAGTGTAAAAATCATTTTAAATAAAAGTGCATCCAATTTCAGGCAAATTTCTTACAGGAATATTATTATTACATTGGTTCTAGTGACACAAACAAGAATTCTGCAGATCTCCGCTAATTACAATTCCGAGAACCCAAAATCCCTTTTTGTTTACAACTCTAACATAATATATAAAGCATTATACATACACACATATATATAATATATAATGCTTTATCTGTATTATTTTAAAGTTGATAACTAGAATAATTTTGACTAGATTTAATTTTAATCAATTAGAGATGCTACAAGAAGGGAGAAAATTCGAAGTTCCTACATCAACAAACTGTCCAGCTAAATTGAGAGAGAGTTGGGTAGGGGGCAGTTGAGGGAAAAATGTAATTTCTGAAAATTCAAATTTGATTAATCATTGCCTTCTCATAAATTTAATTCAGATTAGTACAAAAATTGTTCAACTTTTTTTTATTAATAAAAACACTGCACATTTAATGTGCAGCACGTTTTGCATGCGAATATCCCCCCCCCCAAAAAAAAACTGAAGCTCACTTTTCAAGAAATAAAACAATAAAAAACAAAATTTTCAAGATTGTCCTTCTGATTAAGAAGTTTTTACTAACAATACTACCCTAAATTCTTCATCAGGATTTATTTCATTACAATAATCATTTTATTTGAGAAATTGTAGCACTCTCTTTTTCCCCCTACACTATGATTCTCTCATTACACGCCGCCCTCTGGCGAGGGCTTAGAGAGACAGTCAGTTAAGCCTCTGTTATCGTTATGTGTTGACGTGTTTTTTGTCCACTCTCTGTTTGTGTGTAACGTAACCTTATATGTTTTAATAATAAATTATTGTTACACAAGAAGGCTTATCTTAATTAGAACCCACCAACCACCGGTCACAAAATCATTTATATAATTTTCCATTTCTATCTTTTATATTTTGATGCAACTACGATTTGTTTTTAAAAGTTCTCAAATACTTTAATCCTTTTTCTTTTAAAATATTCAACAGATTTATAAAAGAAAAATTATTTGAAAAATGAATTTACCGAAATTCACAATTTTACAGACAATTACAGATTACATTTTTTTTTCTTTTACTTTAAATGCATTTGGAATATTTAAAACTCCACAACATGTACACTTTGAATATAAAAGAGTACATGGCATATATGAAATATTTTTTTAAATTAACTTTGGACACTAGAATCCATGAGCTTAAACAGGGAGAGCAAAATGCAGAAAAAGTAAAAAGAAGCTTTTACAATTTTATGACTTATTTTTATTAAACGTAGTTTTGTTTTATTTTGTGACCAATTATTCCCTCATTTTCTGATGAGCTAATTTAGAAATTCTAGATTACAATACCCGATTCAAAAACTTTTAGATATTAATTACCAATTTATGGATTACTTTAAATTTTGATTGCACACAAACACAATTACATGATAGCGAATTTGAGAAAAATCTGTCTCAAGATTTCATAATGTTACATTTCATATTTATACAAGTGAATTATCAATTAAGGACTAAAAAAGTTAAATATTACTTTCCGGCATATCAATCAGTGTAATTAAAAACCCTTTCAATCAATTGTTTAAATCTTTAAAAGTCACGTTTTAAAAAAAATGAATTAAAAATATCAGATCAATGACTTTTCCCAGAGGTAGTAGTTATCAATAGCAAATCTTTCCGGACAGGAAGGAAGAAAACGATAAACGCCCTTCTGACATACACTTCTGGGGTGGTAACAAAGTAAAAGCAACCCTCTTAAGGGTTTCTCAACCTGTTTGCTCGCGCATAAAAGCTCCTTCCGTGAAATTCGGATGCGAAATTGTGAAAATACACGCGTCAACGATTTATTAATAGAAACTTTTTTTTTAGTGTAAAAGAATGTCACAGTTTTGTAGTCACCCTACCGATCTTTCCATGATTATAGAAAAGGTAAAAAGTTCCCTAAAATATAGTTTTACACGACGACAGGACAAAACTTCTTGAAAGATTTGCTACTTTTTATATAAATTCTTAGTTCTCATTCATTTTACTGCATTCGGAATATCTGAATGATAAAAATAGTGTTGTAATTAACTAATTACATCATTACATCAAATGATGTAATTAGTTAAAATTACAACACTATTTTTATTACACAATTTTGTAATTTAAATTCTTTATTCTTTAAATTCTAACATTCTTTTCACTAAATATGATGACAAATGGAATAAATTTCTAGTTTAAAAAATCAGAAAATACAGGCCACATTTTTTAAACGCATGTCTTCTTGTTAAACGTATGCCCATAAAAAATGCTTTTAAACGGGGGGGGGGGGCTTTTCCTATTAAATGGTTTGGGAAATAAATGACTTGCTTCATGTAGGATATTTTCTAAACACAAATTGATTTTAGAAGAGAATAAAAAAGTCGCCAAATTAGATATTTTGAGGGAGACAAATTTAAAATGATTGTCATAACAAATCAACTGTTTGTTAGTACAGTCGATTTTTTTTTTTTTTGAAGGGGGGACAAACATTGCGAATAATAAACAATTCTTATTACAATCCAATAAGCGTAGATTTGATAAAATATATTTCGATAACTACTTTCTAATAAGAGACAAGGTAAATATTTTAATTACTTTATAAGTTACCATAATAAAGGATTCGTAAATTTCCAATTTAGTGTAGACTAAGTCAATAATAATTAGTGAAAAGTCAAAATTCTAATAATAGTTTTATACAAATTCTCTTTAAGCACGGGGGAAAAAAGAAATTCTATTAATTAACTGTCGTAAAAAATATGTACAATTAATAATATTCGAAATCTCTTCAAGAATTTAAGTTTTTCCCTCCCCTAACTACACTAAAAAAATAGTAAAATCATTACTACACAGTATTTAAATATCTTTCGGTGCTATTACTAATTCAGACTTTTTCTTTCTTTTTTTAATACCTCGTCTGCATTTCCAAAACAGTCTACACCAAAACCGTTTTCGAATCAACAACGAAACGAAATTAAAAAGATTAAACATCCATTACCAATTTCTTTTTTACATTAAGACAAGAGGGAAAAAGGAAAAAAAAAAAAAAAATCGTTTCTACAGCGAAAGTCTGCCAAATATAGCAGACCATCAGAGAGGCGTTAACTTTCAGTGTCAGTGTGCCGTGAGAAAGTCAAACTACAAGGAACAACATTTAAAAAAAGCAACCAAGAGAGTCTACTCTTTTCCCTTCCCCCATCCTGTATAACTGGTATTCTTCCTTTGAAGAACAAGTCGGAGATTTGGTAGCAGTGTGGTCGCCTGACGTCATCGCTATTATAAACAACCACCGTTAACGCGTAAGACAAAAGAGACGTCTTTTTCTTCTTTCTCGACGAATAAAAATTAAAAAAAAAAATTCTGAGAAAAGAGAGGAAAGACAGAGATAAAAAAAAATGGTTTTAAGAGTCTATAAAAAAAATTCCGAGCATTCCAATAAATGTTTTGTTACACAAATAATAGTTTCGTTCAAGCAATAAATGTTGCCCGATTCTAGAGATCACATAATCAAGTCAATGGAGCGTTTTCTAAATGCAAATGTTTTTAATCAGCAAACGGATTTCTTACAAACATGCTCCAAGAGAAAGAATAGAATTCATTTAATCGTTCCTTTCGAGTTTCATTCGAATTCGAAATTTGTGGAAAATTTCTTAGAAAGGTATTCGAAATATCATTACTCTCCAAATGATTAAATTATAATTCAAACACATTTAAGCAGTTCGGAATCGATTATTACTCCTAAGATTTCAATTCCTTAATGAAATCTGCATTTCGTATTAAGTTGAGCTAGAGATTACAAATAATATATCAAGTTGATCTAAAAAAAAGCTCTTAAAAAATTTTTAGCAATACTTAGCTCCAACACCAAAATCCGAAAATAGCCTAGATAATAGTGCTGTTATTAAAATCTCTTTCTGTTGCCCTATTCTTTTTGTCAACTGATACAGAGCGAGAAACAGGCAAAATTTATTTTTTATAGATTTCAGAAATAACATTAACTATTTAAATTGGCAGAACAACAACAGAATTGTATTGGATTGACTATCTTTAAGGAGGCCGTTTTTAAAATTTAAATCTTAAGGCTTTTTTTTCTTCCACCTTGTAATTTTCTTAATTTTATTTCCTGCTGTATAAAAGATTCTATTCCTTTATAAGGGTTCTATTATACTTTTGAAAAAAATATTCTTCCTAAGAGTAATAAATTTTTATTCCATATTAAAATAAAAACATTAAAAAAGAAATTTATCTAGGATCGATTCACTCATAAAATTGTAATAATAATTGCGCTAATATGACATCACAAATTCCCAGAGAGGAGAGTAAGGGGGTAGGGCGGTCCTCGAAAAATAAACTAGGGGATCTTTTATCACTCGCTCAGAAAAAAAAGGTAAGTAACTAATATGACAAATGAATAACATTCAAAATAATCTCTCTCTCTCTCTCTCTCTCTCTCTCTCTCTCTGTGTGTGTGTGTGTGTGTGTGTGTGTGTGTGTGTGTGTGTGTGTGTGTGTGTGTGTGTGTGTGTGTGTGTGTGTGTGTGTGTGTGTGTGTGTGTGTGTGTGTGTGTGTGTGTGTGAGTGTGTGTGTGTGTGTGTGTGTGTGTGTGTG